>JXSR01S037043.1:10034-24916 GCA_000969725.1 Ophiothrix spiculata | reverse complement strand
TACACCCCATTATGTCAGAAAATAATTCGCAACAAACTTCAATATTTTGGGCATATCTCAAGAAGGGAAGGCGACTGACTAGAGAAAATAATTGTTCAAGGAATGATGGAAGGACATCGCAGAAGAGGCAGGCAGAAAACCCGCTGGATAGATGGCATTAGAGAATATACTGGCCTATCTGTCAATGCAGCCTACCGTTATGCTCAAGATCGGCACAGTTGGAACGACATCATCAAAAGGGTCACAACGGGTCAGTCATGACTCATAGGACGACGACGACGGTATGATAACCTACTAAGACTCTATCACAATAACATTTATGACGTTTTAACACGATTTTAATTCTAAACAAGTAAATAGATGCGTATAACAAGACGCAAGGAGTCTTATATTGCATGCAGATAACACTGCAGGTCACAACGTATCTTTTTAGAAGATCGATATTGTATTAATTTATTATGGCATTTCATCTCAAAAGGACATTTTTGTATGCAGAACATTCCCGTGCTTCACCTGTAAAAACATAATGTATGATATGTGTCACGGTAAAATGAGTACGACTCTTTTTTTGTAAATGGGGCCAACTTACCCCGCATGCGGAGTAAGTTGGCCCTATTGACAACATTTTTTATTGTTTTAATTATTTAAATACGATAAGCCGCAGAGTCTTAGTATAGCTTGGGTACATATCTATCTTGTGTTAACAGGAAAATCTTCTAGACCTTAACCTCTCCAATACAGGGGCGTTCAAACAAAAGGGGGGCCAACTCACCCCACCCTCCCCTACTTAAAATTTCATCTAATGAGCTCATTTGCATAGGTCCTAAGTACTGACTGCATAACCATCAGTTATAACTACATAACCTACCGGTGTCTGGAAATCGAAAGGAGCCGCAGCGCAGAAACATTGGTATAACATCGGTGAATTCCTGCCCGGTCGGTCACCGGTCGGGTCCATTTATTACTGGACCATAACTGAAAACAACGTTATTTTAACTACGAGTTCAATTCTTGCGGCATGATTTTGGCGTTTTTACTGATCACGAACACCGCCCGGTCTCCGTATGGACACTGTCCGGTCACCGGTCGGGGTCTGCTGAATTTTTACCCGGTATGACGCCGTAAACACATCGTAATCTCGCCGCAAGGTTATGTGATCAGATCAGGGAATTAAGAAGTGTTATGCGGATACCCTGGTCACATAACCTTGCGGCGAGGTTACGATGTGTTTACGGCGTCATACCAGGTAGATTTCAGCAGACACCGATCTTACTCCGTCCGGTGTCCGTCTGGTGTCCGGACGGTGTCCGTGAACCGTAGAGACGCCGGACGCATGCCGCAAGAATTTAATTCTGAGTTAAAACCTTGCGGCTTGTATACGATGTCTTCAGTTATGGTCTAATAACCACCAGAGACCGTCCGGGCATCACAAGAGCACGCAAGCTCCGGTGTCATACCGCTCCGATATTGCGGCTTTCTTTGGCAACCAGACACCGGTCGGCGACCAGTGTTTATGTGACAAGGGTGTTATGCAGTCAAAAAAGGAAGAAGATCTGGTTAATCATCCGGATGACCATTGATTATGAATGCAAATTTGCGGTTTGACGTCACCAATCTTTGCTAATCTACATTATTTCGGGTTATGCACTTAGCTTTGTGATTGAACCATCAATCTTGTCAAGCCGGGTATTAATTTTACTAATAATAGGATGATTCAGATAAGTATGAACTGACTAATTAAAACCAATATTAACATGAATTAAACCCAGTAAATTTAATGATTGCCGCAAGAGTTTACCCTTAATTTGACGGTTAATCCCATATTTACTCAATATAAGTTCCTATCCCTGGTTCTTCGTGACCTTATAACAGCAGTTTTCCACCTTTCATATCCCTCTTGATTTCTCGAATGATGTAACTTATTAAAAATGAATCACCAAATATATGCAGCAAATTTTCGGAAAAAAGGTCTACATGGGGACTAGTATGTCTTCTTTAAAATTATATATAGTTATCATCTAGTTGTTTCAATGTAAGGATACTTGCATGAGCGCAGTATAACCAATTCTTTAGATTGTCCATACTTATCCGAATCACCCTGTATAGTGTATACCATTTTAACGTTCATGTAAACAACCGAGTTCAAACATTTTTTATGTTACCAAAAAATATACGGAACTATAAAACTATAAAAAGATATGGCAAACTTGACGCATGACCCGATCTTTCACACTCCAACAATTTAAATCAAAAAATAAAATACTGTTCGTATTAGTAATCTTTAGATATGATAAAAGGGTTACCAACCGGCTTCTTTTACTGTGTCTAAAATATATGATTTGAGTAATATTGGAAATATGTACAGAAACCACACCAGCTAGATATATATCCATGAAAGATTAAAATTGGGTTTGATTTCAGCATATGTAGAATATAACCGTTTGTAAATTCTACTGATGGTATTTTCGTCTAAGGCTTCATAATATGTAAGTAGTGGGTAATTCACTGCATGTATTTCATACTCCTTAACTTGAATGTGAATCTGATTTGTAATAAAGTAAATAAGCTTAAATACAAGATGTGGTAAATACGTTTGTGACCGGAAGTAGAAAGGAATAAGCTACACCGTTATTATTATTATTATTGGGTACATTAACACATGGTGCAAAACAAAATACATGTACATTTTGGTCAATCAGCTAGACAAAATGAGATTTTGTTGGAGAAATTATGGTGTATCCAGAAAAACATATTGTAATGATGGCCAGATTTCTCGTCAAATTTCCCATAAGATATATTTAACTTGTACCAAATTGCAAAATTAACCTACTCAACCCACATTTTCACTACTCTGAGATGCTTTAGAGAAATAGGTGTGTCATGCAATGGCGGCGCCCACTGTCTAAAAGTAGACTGCGCAGTACCAATTAGTGGTGTGTAATCTACAACATATCTGTTTCTACCTCAAGCCGAGAAATAAGAGAAGCACAAAACAGTATTTAGGCAATAAAAGAAATTGTAACAGCTCTTTAGTTTTTGAAATCTTGAAATTTGTAATTCTTCAAATTTTTGCATTTGACGTTGATGTCAACTATCTGAGGTATCTGGATCTCATTTTTGCAAGGTTTTGCTTCAGTAGTTTCTGAGTAATGGACTAATTTATGTGAAATATGTATAAAAATGTATACACGAGAAAGCTTTCTTTGGCTTGTGACAGTCATAACTTCAAATTTAAATCCTTCTTTGAAAAATTCTTTTTGACACAAGTTTCAGACCGATGTTTCGAAACACCCATTACACTTATTAGCTGCAGTAGGCCTATGTACCAACATGCATAGTCATGAATCTATACACCCAGCACTACTATTAGGACACACATGCATACCATTATTAGGCCTAACTGATTTCAAAAACCAAATATTAAGATATAGCATTTATATTGCTTGATATACACTTTCTATGATTTTCTAACATTAAAATTACATAAACATTTCGATATGTGAATTGTGATTTAGAATAATTATTCTTTTTCTAAGTTCCAGCTTTCCTTCAGCTCTTTCTGGCTACCATGGATCGTGTCAGCAGTCTGATTTTCCTTCTTAGCCTCCTCTATAAAGGTAGGCTAACATTAGTACATAGGCGTATATAATATTAAAATCAGATTGAATTCGGGAAATACGCAAAGTATAGGTCGCAATATCGTAAATCGCTGCACGTAGTGACGCTAGTGGCAAATTTGCCAGGTTTTAAAACCATAAAGGTGGAATAGGACATTAAATTATATTTATATAGAAATAATACGGGACTATGTTTTATTTTGATTTTATGCTAATTATTTAGTTTAGAAATAGTTGTGAATGTGTAGAAAAAATCAGCACCACAGAACATTTTATAATGAAATTAAAGATGGAACAAATACGGTATGCGTGTCTCTAGAAATATCAGTCAAGTCGGGTTTTTTATGACAGGCCGGTAAAAAAATTGCAAAATATCGCCTGATATATCGGGAAAACAAGCCGGTCACCATATTGTTTCTTTGATGATTTCTGAAAGGTTTGCTTCAAAACTTGAAAACAAAGTTAAATCTAGAATGCTTGAATCACCAATTGCAGAGATACAGAGCGTTTTCAGACCCCTTCTTTACGTGTAAAAGTATAGGAACGTTATTTAGGATAGTGCACCCTATAGTGACCATAGATTTACATTTAGATCTATCATTCTATGGTATGACAAAGCAGTGGACGTCGATAAAAACTGAGAAACAGGCAATGACAGGAGGAGGAAAATAATGAAATGAATGACGACGTTTATTTACAAAGTGTTCACCAACTCACCGTATCTTATTATATGGGAGCGCGCCGTTGTTGATTTGTGATGAACCCAAAGGTCTAGATATACTTTTATCATTGGTGTAAATTTTCTACAATGGAGTAAACTGTCAATTCTGAATGAGAATTTCTATTTTAAATTTTCACATTATGTCGAATGTATTAAATGGAGAGCTATTTTTCACCCCATTGCACATTTTCAAATGCTTACTGATGGGTAGTATAATGTGTGATATCAATTCTACGAGCTAGATCTATCATCCGCATGGTAACTAATCTCTTCTTGCAATGATGGTTATGTTTTACAAAACGGTGAAATTGTACATTGAAAATGTGCATTCAGCATGAAAATTTACACCATTCTTTAAAAACAATCTCCATGAGAAAAATTATGAATGAAAATATCTACAAACTACAAAAATGACGAAGTGTATCTAGCTAGCCTATTACTCTGTGAATGAACCACAGTTGATATTCAAAACAGATTAAGAGGAGGATGAACTAAAGTGTAAATCATTGGAGATGGTAGTAGTGACGATGATGACAATGACGACGACGACGACGACGACGATGATGATAATGATGATGGTGATGATGGTGGTGATAACCATAATGACTATAAGGATGATGACCTATTTTTTTTTTATTCCAGGTGCAGCTGCCCAATCAAATGGTAAGTAATCTGAGGATTTTATAATATTTTTTCTTCTTTTTTTCATTTATTAAGCTATGAGCAATGAGAAAATAAATACGTAATATATTAAATGAAACGGTGACTTAGTAATAATATGGAGATCTATTTTTATATAGTTCCACGCCAAAATATTTGAAAACCATGCTACTTTACATTCAAAGGATTGTAACTTTTTAATATGTACAGTTAACACCCAAACTTGCATGTATTGCTGGAAAGCTTATCAAAATTCTTCTGTGTAACCAGGTGTGTAAGGCTGCGATCACATAGAACTATACTATTAGGGTATACGGTGCACGATTTCACCTGTGCACGCGTATAGATTCAATCGAACACATGAATTTGATGCTACCGGGTCATATAAGAGGACACTCTTCGAAAAAACGAATAACTCGCCGTGTCTGTATACAATTCAGTCATCGAATAGCGTATATGTGATCGCAGCCTAACTGTGTACTTATTTATTTTTGAAAAGTTATGTTTTTATTGTGTTAAGCAAGACAAAAACGGCTCCGAAAAAGAAAGAAAAAATCGCAACTATATAGGGTGGTATGAAAAAACCCCACCACAGATTATTATTATTATTATTGGGTACATTAACACATGGTGCAAAACAAAATACATGTACATTTTGGTCAATCAGCTAGACAAAATGAGATTTTGTTGGAGAAATTATGGTGTATCCAGAAAAACATATTGTAATGATGGCCAGATTTCTCGTCAAATTTCCCATAAGATATATTTAACTTGTACCAAATACGTTAACTTATCAGATATTGTCATTTAAAAGTCTGAGTGTAAATGCATGTTTTGTATAGTAATGTAGAGAGAGATAAATTACCCGCATTAAAAAACAAACAAACAATAATCTGTGATAAGATGTCTAAATTTTGACACAATCATTATTAAAATAAATTTTTCATTGAACTACATACAAAATATTATGACTCCGATATTTGTATTTTTCTAATAGACATGTGTTTAGTAATAATAGACCTTTCATATGGTTCCAACATTTATGGAGGCTAATATGCCACAGATACATGATTTTTGATGGAGCCATTTTGACGCAAACCAAGAGATACGAACTTTGACGTAAATATGTAAATAAGACGGTTTAATTATAAATTGAAATGTCTTGTATTGAGTTGACCAGACGGCTTTCGAATTTCTTATATATAGATTTTATATGTGTGTCGGGTCAACAGGCAGAATTTCCATTCAATTTGGATCCATGTTTTGTTTGCGTGTAAGTATCATCCGTAAGATATATCCAGCTGACATTTGGGAGCATTCAATTTCACGACGGATCATTCTTGCGACGAGAGGACCATCAGTTCAACTGGAACAAGGTCACAAAGTAGCCCATAGAATGTCCAAATGCACCACTGTTTGCATTTCACACTCATGCACATCTATGTAAAGTGGTAAACGTCGTGTATTTCACACTCATGCACGACGATGAGAACGTTTGGTAACTATTACGATACGTCATTATATAAGGCACAATAACTAATTAATGTAGATGAGACGAAAAACTTTACTTGGTAGGGCACGCTGATCCGTCGCTTACATCATCCGTAGTTAAATCGAAAGCTCCATATTAATGAGTTTAATTTCAGCAGTGAGGCTTGGGCATATAGATTCATCTATGGGCTGGGTGCCAGATACTGACGGAGGTATTTGTGATGTACGTAATGTCATGACTCAAGTGTGTGTAGGCTTCCATTACATTAAGTTCACAATACAAAATTGCGTAGTCGAATGATAGGGCGATAAACATTTGAGTTACCAGAAGTATTGTGGTTTTTTGTGTGTGTTTAAACGTTTGACATAAAGAAATCGCTTAGATGTCAGTATCGTCAAAATTGTGAGCTTTACATGATTGATTTTTTTTTCAATTGCAAACCACATAAAGAAAAAACAGTATCAATCTTTGTGTTTAAAATAGTCCCAGATATTGCAACATGAGTAATACCCATGTTTTGAACTGTTTTATGTACATAAAAACACATTGTTTATGTCAATACAAATAACATTATTGTTCAAAACTCGGTGAAAAGTTCCTAACCTCTGTGATTGATTTCATTATAGGTCATCAGATTTCTCTGGCTTGTGTGAAGCAGACGATAAGGATTGCACGTGGGGTTATGACCCCAATGACCCTGCATGTTGTAAGTATGGGATAGGGTTATGACCCGAATGACCCTGCATGTTGTAAGTATGGAGGTTATCGTGGTTTTATGCAGTTTTGAGCATTAATATTTTAGTTTGTATGTATATGTTGGTCTATACACCTGGCAACAAAATATAACACGGCATGTCTTTAAATCAACAGCGTGTCAAATTCTGATAATTTTGAACATTTCCGAATTAATTTATGGCTGCATCTTTGCTCTCTCATATTTGTGAAAATTCGTGCGAAAACGTCTGAGATAAAACGCTAGAGAGACACATGAATAATTGAAGAGTGTTTTTCCAAAACTCACTTAGTCCAATAGCTGCCACATGTTATATTCTCATAGATTATAAATCTGTTATACTACTATTTTGTGAGTTGAATTTGTTGTCAAAGCTCAGTGCAAATGACCAAAATTTGTGCCATATTGATCAGAAATTCATACTAGCACTGCAATGCACTGGCGTAGCAATAGAGTGGCCTTGGTTGACAAAGTCCAGGGGTATGGGGCCCCGCAAAGAAAGAAGAAAAATAGAACAAACAAAGAGAAGAAAAGAAAAAGAAGGACAAAAACAGAAAAACGTGATATGATCAAGATTGGAATGATAAATTTAAAAACGCATATTTAAAAGGGCATGCATAACATATCTGTCCACCCATATTATGTGGTTAAACTGGGTCCCTGTGCTTTAAAATCATATGCATTTAAATACGTTAAGCAAAAATGTTAACGAACGATGAAATGAGTGCAGAACGAACGTTTTATAATGAATAGGATAGATAAATGGACAAGATCTATCATGGGGCCCAGTTATGTTTACACTATGTTTTGTGTATGTGCCCCGAGAAAAAAACACCTTGTGTATTCTTATCTGCTTTTATCTGCGTTTTAGGTGCAATTTATGATTCTGATGTGACAAAACTTCGGGGCCCCGACAGTATACGGCCCCGACAGTTATTAGAACATGGCACAAAATGTTTGTTACCGGTGTAGCAGGAATGCAAGTCTCTCGTTCTAATTGTCCGGGTTGTACAGTAAAGTATAGGCTAACAACTCCCACGCAACATTAGCTTTACGCTTTATTCCGTTATGGTCTATAGAAGGCGGACTATACCATTTCAGGGGGACTACGATAACTTTCACACCGGTTCATACTTTGAATTCGAAGGCAAATACTTGGTGACGTCACGACCAAATGTTTGGTAGCGAAAATTTTGTTTGGAGGCCGACTATGTTTTCAGCCTAAGGTGACCATTGCAACAATGTTTAGGGTCCAGCGTCTTTCGGGCGTTCTATCTCAGCCATTTTCGGACGAATTTTCACAAATGAGGTGTTTAATGAAAAAGCAAAGATACAGCAGTAAAATGTATACTTTGACACAATGCCGATCTAAATACATACTGTGTCAGGTATATCATGTGTATTTCATTGATGTTTTCAAGGCTGTACCTATCATGTTATATTGGCTGATAATTCAGTTTTCAACTGGTACTACGTCTTTTTGAAATAAACCTTTGTTGGAATGAATGAAGAATGAATGAATGAATAAATGAATAAATGAATGAGTGAATCGTGGTAATAAGGCCATTTTTTATTCTAATATATGATATTTCAAGTATAAGTTTTCAGTCCATTGTATCATTATATCCTTTTTGTGCCTTACCAAGATCGGGAGCTAGCATTTGACTTATGACTGACTGTGTTCAGCCGTTTCTTCATTAACTGCATCAAAACAGTAGTCTACGCGATAAATTCATGAAGGTTTTTTGTAGCATTTTCTATACACTTGGTTTTGATAAGTACATGTATAGTATCCTGGTTCAAGTTATTTGAGTGAGGTGGTAGACAATCTTTGTTTTGATGCAATTATTCAATTACAACGGCTGCAATAATGTCATTTTTATTCTTGAACTCGCCTCTTCAAGCTTTTTCAGTACCAACCGTTGAGCCTGTGAATCTTTGTCATCCAGATGATATACCACCAACGATTGATCCCATTGCTGCTGGTTTCTTGGGTGAACAGCCATGTTTTGCATGTCTGTAAGTTAAATTTGCTTTATTTCTCACCCCGACTTGTGCTAGTTTTGAACACTTAAATATTGTTTTTATATTTAGAGCACATGCACATTGAATGTTCGACGTTTTTCGGTGTTTAAAATCGTATTTAACTCTGGGTGTTCTGGACACAGTGCGGGTTGTCAAAAAGAAATATGCTCTGTTATTTTCCTGCACTAGAACAAAACCATGTATGTTGAGTTATTTTTGAACACAGTGCACTCAGTGCGTTAGTGTCTGATGTGGAATAGGCCTACTTGGTATTCTAATTACATGCACCTACTTAAAAAAGCGTGCTGAAATTTTGTTTGATTCAAGAAAACATGACTATTTGTAGAATACTTGTCGTAGTTTCACCTGATAATCGATAATGTCCGTTTGTCCATCTTAGAATTTTAAAATGAGAAAAGGTACTATCGAAAATGACCCTTTTATTGTATAAAAGTATAGTAAAGCATTTACCGGTGTTTAACTCAATAGCAGGTTGGAACCTATACCATAGGCCAGTTCAAATGTGTTATTAGAATTAACAATGCATTTTGTAATTTGTAGTAAAATACGTTGTTAACCCATTACTTTTTCTATTCACTGGAATCAATATGTATAGATAATAGCCACTTAAGAAATTGCAATGCGTAACAATATATTTGTGTTTACGCGAGGGAAAGCAAAAGCAAAACAGCCTTCAACAGATGTTGTGTCTATTCTTTTGGCCGCGCACTTCAAAAGAGCACAACAGGACAAATAAACATGAACAATTGATTCTAATTATCCACATAATTGATTTATTAAATCACTTTGTATACAAACATTATTAATAGGGATACAGCCACGCTGCGTCGATGTACGGGAGCAGAAGGAGACATTTGTGACTGGTTCGATTGTACATATGAAATCGGTAAGCCACGATATCGTTTTATATTATAGGTTAATATTTGATTACATATCCTGAATAGAAATTGGCTGCATCAAAACAGTAGTCTACGCGATAAATTCATGAAGGTTTCTTGTAGCACTTTCTACACTTGGTTATGATAAGTACATTTTTAGTATCCTGGTTCAAGTTATTTATAATTGAGTGAGGTGGTAAACAATCTTTGTTTTTATGCAATTTAATTACAACGGCTGCAATAATGTCATTTTTATTCTTGAACACACCTCTTCCAGCTTTTTCTGTACCAACCGTTGAGCCTGAGAATCTTTGTCATCCAGATGATATACCACCAACGATTGATCCCATTGCTGCTGGTTTCTTGGGTGGACAGCCATGTTTTGCATGTCTGTAAGTTAAATTTGCTTTATTTCTCATCCCGACTTGTGCTAGTTTTGAACATTTAAATATTGTTTTTATATTTAGAGCACTTGGTATTATGCAACCGAATTTAACACTTGCACATTGAATGTTCGACGTTTTTCGGTGTTTAAAATCGTAACTCTGGGTGTTCTGGACATGTTGCGGGTTGTCAAAAAGAAATACGGTATGCTCTGTTAGTTTCCTGCACTAGAAAAAAGAAATGTATGTTGAGTTATTTTTGAACACAGTGCACTCAGTGCATTAGTGTCTGATGTGGAATACTTGGTATTCTGATTACATGCACCTACGTAAAAGCGTGCTGAAATTTCGTTCGATTCAAGAAAACATGACTATTTGTAGAATACTTGTCGTAGTTTCACCTGATAACCAATAATGTCCGTGTGTCCATATAAGAATTTTAAAATGAGAAAAGGTACTATCGAAAATGACCTTTTATTGTATAAAATATAGTAAAGCATTTACCGATGTTAATAGCAGGTTTGAACCTAAACAATAGGCCAGTTCAAATGTGTTATTAGTGCTAAGAATGCATTTTGTAATCCGTAGTTAAAATATGTTGTTAACCCATTACTTTTTCTATTTTCTGGAATCAGTATAGATAATCCCACTTGAGAAATTACAATGCGTAACAATCTTTTTGTGTTCACGCGAGGGAAAGCAAAAGCAAAACAGCCAGACTTGATTGCTTTTGTCGAAGACAATAGCCCATCCCATACTTTGATTGACAGGTCTCTTTTGTGCAATATGATTAATTCGATTCTTCTTTTGTCAATTAGAATTTGTAAACTATTTGTAAACTCAAGCCTTTGTCTGTTAATGAGATAGCTTACGAATATTTGAACATATTTAATTTCTTTTCTTTAGGCCGCGCACTACACCGCCCTGGAAGGTTAATATCTAGAATCGTTTTTCGCGGTGTTTAATGCTATATTTTAGGCAATTTTTGTCATGTTGAAGCAACTTCCGGTTTCAGTACCGAAATATACCGACGGATTGATTTTTCATGTTTTATTTTTTCACGAACAAACTAAAGCATAAAATGCTGACAAAATGATTTAATTTAGTTTGTAGAACTTTAAACTAAATAATTCATCCATAATAAGTTTTAAAAATAATGCCACTTTACAAAGATTGATTTTATTTCCTTTCACCTTAGTGGTATAGTTTCGCCATTTTCTTTGTTTTGTAAGACAAATTTATCCGAATAAATGTCGAAATTTAGTCTGTGCAACATTTTTTATTCATATATTCTCGGAAGAACATTATATCTGTTTTCAATTCAAGCCCTTAAAATTATGTTGCACCGAGGAAATTCTGAGAATTTTGCCTCTTTTAAATGCATGTCGGTTCGTTTATTTTCGATTAGATTATCGTGAAAATACGGAAAACTTCGGGCCATGAGCTACAGACTTCGTAATTATATTCACCAAGGTCGACGCTTATTCTCTAACACGGACTTTTTAGTGCAGTGATTTTAACGTCGTGCTAGCTTCCGTAGCCTCAGCTGCAAAGAGTCTATAGAGTAAAGTGACTCTATTTCGCATCATTAAATATGAATAGTATTACACCGGGTAATGGGGTGCGACAACATATTCAGATCTGGCTATAAATGATGGGATTGTATTAATCATAATTCCAGGGTATGATTTGCTGATATTTATGGTTGAGGTGTGATATTATGATCTCAAATAAAGTAAACCATAGTGCAACATCATGAAATCAATTTTGGACATTTTCTCGCTCTGACAATATGACATTATTTAAAATCATGATACAATGGGTGCAGTTGATATCATCAGCCCAAGACTTGAAAGTGCGAGGTCCCCGCTGCGCCCCGGGCACTCCCAGGGCAAGGGTCACTAGTCAATGGAAAAATATTGGGTAAATTAGCACATCTAGGGAAATAAAGGGAGAAGCTTCCAGGGCGGTGTTGCCGCGCACTAAAAAAAATAGCACAACAGGACAAATAAACATGAAAGGTTGCTTCTAATTAACCACATAATTGATTCAAATGTCCTAATAATAAACTTGAATTTGGTAAGAAATCAATTTCTTATCTTGGAGTGGAAATATGGAACAATATTGCTGATGAAATTAAAAATTCTGATAGTGTTAAATATTTTAAAGATTCTTACAAAAATTATCTAATTTCCCATTATGATACTGAGCAAAACTGATTAAGCCAATGTTCTTGTAAAATTTACCATGTAAATATACAAATGTAAATCTTGTAAAACCTTAAAGGAGTCTGGAACTAGACAGGTTTTCGGCTTATTTTTCAGTCCTCCTCCACATTGTTGTTTCAGTTATATATATTCTCTTATGTAAACACTGTTATTATTGCAATTGTGGAAGAAAATAAAATGTTATGTTATGTTATGTTATTTATTAAATCACTTTGTATACAAACATTATTAATAGGGATACCGGCACGCTGCGACGATGTACGGGAGCTGAAGGATACATTTGTGACTGGTTCGATTGTACATTTGAAATCGGTAAGCCACCCTATTTTTATATTTTAGTTAAACACATTTGATTACATGATCAGCTAGTATCACCACCAACCACTGATGAAGATAGAAGCATGTTTGTCGAAACCGTCTGGAAAACGTGAGTTTTCTTTCTGGAATTTTCCAATGAAAATTTTAATCATGTTTATTTGACATTCCTGATGAATCTTTTTAAATATTTGATTACATAGTCATGATAGTGTGAATAGAATATGGTAAAAAAAGAAAAGACTGAAAAGCCAAGGATAACCCAAGAAGGCCTCGCTAGGAAGCTGATATGCATTGGGGTTCTTATACGCACTTCAAAGACATGCAGATACGGAATACAGCAGTGCATAAATGACATCAATGCATTGATGTCAAGAATTTTTCTGAAACTTAATCCTGACAAAACTGAAGTTTTATTACATGGATTCAAAGCACAACTTGCCAAGATTGATCTTGCTTCTGTTACTTTTGCTGGTATGGAGATCCCTATAAAGTCGGACCCTGTGAAAAACTTGGGCCCATGTTTGACTGTAGCTTAACAATGTCATCGTAAGTGACTAGCTTTATAAGATCTGCTAATTTCATAATTTCCAACTTGTGGATATTGGTAGAGCTCCCAAAATGTTAACTGTTGAGTCTTCTAAGCTAGCAATTAACGCTCTAATGACCTCTGGATTTTTGTAGCAGTTTGTTGATCGGCATTAGTCTTAGCCTTCTTAAGAGACTGCAAAATATACAACGCACTGTGGTTAGGATAATTACAAGAAAGCGCAAAATTTAATTCAATCACAGACGACCTTATTGACCTTCACTGGCTGCCGATCCCCAAACGAATTGATTTCAAGATCTTGGTTTTAGCATACAATTGTCTCAGTGGACAAGCTCCTGGCTATTTGTCAAACAAGATTCAAATTCAGACTGATCGCAGACCTTTTCGCTCCACTTCTACAACTCGCCTTTTTGAAACAAGGACCCCTTATGTCACCTTCGCCGCACGTTCCTTTTCAAGTTATGTTCCACACATCTGAAATCAACTCCTTGCTAACATCCACAGTGCAAACTTCATTTTCAGCAGACTGTTAAAACACACCTTTTTAATGTAGTGTATGGAGAACAATGGTTTGATTTAGGTGCCATATAAATGTCAGGGATTGATTGATTGATTGAATACAAAGGGGAAAAAATAAAATCTTTAGATGTAGTCTTAGAATGAAACCAGAAAACCTGGAGAAAACTTGCGATATTGGGTATGCAGGGTGTCCAAATAAACATTATGCATAAAAGGGCGCTGATTTCTCAGGAGTTGGGCACATCAGCTATTCAAATATTATATCATTCTAAAGCCCGTAGGTTTGTTCATCATCGTTGAAAATATCAAGAAAATCCATTGATGCAAACCAAAGATATCGTTGATTTTGTTAGTTAATATAATTTTTCTCCTGCACATAGAGAATTTTAAAGCATGTAATCAAAGGGCGTATAAGAGTCTACGAAATCAACGCTTGAGAAATTTATTGTGAATGATCTCTTGTGCTATTATAGTAAAAGAGAACCGAACAAAGTATATTAACAGCCAAGAGAAACAAATTGAAGGACGTGTAGGATACTAATGACCAGAACAAATGAAAATGAACAAGTGAAGAAACGAACATAAGGGGGGAAAAATTAAATGACTATAATACTATTAACACTAACAACACAAATGTCATGTTTTTTATTTATGTTATTATGATTATTAAGACACCGCATTATTTTTGTGATTTTTAGAATTTTTAGAAGCAGTGTGAGTACCCAAATTTATTCAAAAGA
>JXSR01S037039.1:17820-28001 GCA_000969725.1 Ophiothrix spiculata | reverse complement strand
AGGACGACGGGTCACTATTGACACTTTTGATCGCTGGACCAAGACGAACAATTTGACACTTTAACCTTTGAAATCGGACAAAGTTGAAAAATAAGCTACATTTTATGCATAAATTATGCAAATTAGGTACTTAATTAGCATATTTTGCGCTCAAATTGCAGCTGGCACAACCAAATACCTACCTACCTACCAAATTTCATGAATGTAAGGTGCACGGTTTGTAAAATATGCCATTTAAAGCATTTTACGCATAAATTATGCAAATTAGGTACTTAATTAGCATATTTTGCGCTCAAATTGCAGCTGGCACAACCAAATACCTACCTACCTACCAAATTTCATGAATGTAAGGTGCACGGTTTGTAAAATATGCCATTTAAAGCATTTTACGCATAAATTATGCAAATTAGGTACTTAATTAGCATATTTTGCGCTCAAATTGCAGCTGGCACAACCAAATACCTACCTACCTACCAAATTTCATGAATGTAAGGTGCACGGTTTGTAAAATATGCCATTTAAAGCATTTTACGCATAAATTATGCAAATTAGGTACTTAATTAGCATATTTTGCGCTCAAATTGCAGCTGGCACAACCAAATACCTACCTACCTACCAAATTTCATGAATGTAAGGTGCACGGTTTGTAAAATATGCCATTTAAAGCATTTTACGCATAAATTATGCAAATTAGGTACTTTATTAGCATATTTTGCGCCGAAATTGTTGCTGGATCCAGTTCGGCTCTGGGTCTACCCAGTCACCAAATATCATTAACATAGGGCATGCGGTTTCTGAGATACGCTCCGGACGGCGGACAGAAAATTGCATCGCTATGTCTCTTCTGAAAATTTTCAGGCGAGACAAAAAGGCTATTTTGCCTGATTCAACCGCGGGACTCGAACCTGGGACCGCTCGCATCCAGTTACGCTGCCTGGTAGCGATTCGGTGCCCACATATATCTCCCGTCTATGATGTCAAGGGACTTTTGACTATTTTCTTGATTTTATCTGAAGTTTGTTAGGGTTTATATATATTTGGGAATATGGAGCTCGGGGAGGGGTGAGGGCATTTGGGGAGGGGTGGGGGCATGGGGGAGGGTTACTTGAATAGGAAATAGGAATACAGAATCTACAGATGTGCCTCCATCAGGTACAAAAATCAACCCAAGCTTTCTTAAACCTATTCTACATCGGCACTATTTCTGCAAACTTAAAAACGGTCAAAAACCTCATTTTTTATAACAAAAAAACCTAGAATCATCAAAACTTCATGCTTTTATCTAGTGACTTATCAATATGAATAAATCCATGTTTCTTCTGATATTTGATGTTCTATTATTAGCATAAAAATAGCTGATTTCATGGACCACATACAAATACTCGAAAAGTACAAATCTCATTACATGTACCATATCAATTATCTATTATCACCGTGTAACTGCAGTATTTTCTGGTGATAAGTTTTCAGACAAATGCTGAGGGCTTCTCATAGATTTACAGGGAAGATACAAGGCAATATACCATTTTATTCCGGCATGGAGACAAAATTGGGTTTTTGCAGATAGCTTGCCGACAATGCATAGCACCTTGTCATAATGCGCGAAAATTGAAACACGCACACTTGCTTTACGTGCAGGTTAGCGTATTGTTAGCGTATCGCCTAAAGTAATCTTTACACAGGTTGTCTCTACGCGTAACCAAGTCTCGGTACTCGGAGTTGATTTTGGCGGGAAGCGAGTACAGTGGACCCGAATTACCCCAATTTAAGCTCCATGGCTGACGATGCTATATACACGGGCTGGTATACAAAGCCTGGTATCTCCCTTGTAAATCTATGGGGCTGCTACATGTTTTGAACACTATAGGCTAATGCATACTCGGCCTCCAAACAAAATTTTCGCTACCAAACATTTGGTCGTGACGTCAAAATGACGAGTGACTCCAAACAAAGTAACTTCAACACCGAGTTGAGACCAAATAAAATTTCGCGCTAGATTGCACATGCTATTGAATTGCCATATACATTGGACCAAATGTTTTCTACCCGTTCATACTTTAAGTTCGATGGCAAATATTTGTAAATGTTTTGTAGGAAAAATTTTGTTTGGAGGCCGAGTATGAATTCGCCTTATGAATCACTGGTTCCAGGCGGTTGAATTTTGAAGCGGCCCATAATTACCTGTCTTCTAGTTTTTCTTTGATAGGATAGCCTTCCTTCAGGTCACCGTTTTCATCCATCTCCTTCAAGATATCAATCCCTCCAACCAGTTCTCCATTTAGATAAAGCTGTGGATATGTAGGCCAGTTGGAATAAGCCTTCAAACCTAAACATGATTGATATGAGAAGTAAATAAGGCCAAGTAAAAAAAAATAGTTTCTCGTCCTAACTTTTTGAAACCAGAGAGCCACCCGCTCAGTAACCCATGCATGAAAGCCCGTAAGCAAAAAAAAATGACTTCAAAGAAGCATTTTTTGAACATTTTTTTTAAGGGCCTATAGAAAATGGTTAAAATCAATATAAAAATCATACACAGACTTGTTAATACAAAATCTATACTTTTAAACCAAAAAATATCAACATAGAAAAATGTGCTTCCTTGATGAGATATGGGACGTTTAAGTCGAAATCGGTCGAAATCTGTAGACGAAGAACCTCGGGTCGCAAAATCGCGAACACCCCCGTAGCCCCTCTACCCAAGGATCATTCTGTGCGAGTTTCACGAAAATCTGTCGAAGCATATACGAGAAGAAGCATATTAACGAAAGTTGGACGATAGATAGATAGACCGATAGATAGATAGACTAGATCACGGTTCGTAACATTTTTGTACACCCTGTCCTGCCGCAGTCCACCTTAGGCTTGGCGTCCAAAGACATTCACTCGCCCGAGTGACATTCGCTCACCCTACCAAGAAAACTTCACTCCAAAAGGAAGCGACATTCGCTCACCCTACCAAGAAAACTTTGCTCCAACAGGAAGCGACATTAGCTTAACAAATTTGACAACATTCCCTACACTTCAGATTGAATTGGAGCGAAGATCGCTCCAAATATTCTCGGGTTCGTTTAT
Source organism: Ophiothrix spiculata (assembly GCA_000969725.1). Lineage (NCBI taxonomy): Eukaryota > Metazoa > Echinodermata > Ophiuroidea > Amphilepidida > Ophiotrichidae > Ophiothrix > Ophiothrix spiculata. The sequence continues at coordinate 24,929 of JXSR01S037039.1, read as the reverse complement.
TCAATATACTCAACATGCGCGAGTGACATTGGCTTTCATCGATTGAAGAAAGGTTCACGTAATGAGAGCGACAATCGCTCTCCGTTTTAGGGAATAAGTCAAAGTGAATATCAAGAGCGAATGTCACTCGCCCGAGCGAATTTTTTTTGGACTCCAAGCCATAAACAATAGTTCTGCTACCGGTAAAAGAAGATATCAGGACCTTCCCATCATGCCTTTCTTCCAATGGGATTTTTGAACAGGTTGCAATGAATGGTTTTACTGATGAAACATAGAACAATTAGCAGACCGCATCCTATTAAATTTTGCAGTTTAGATATGTTTTATCACTAACACCATTGGAGCAAGGCATAATGGGAAGTAGTCCTGGTTAGCAATGCATGATGGGAAGGTCCTGATATCTTATTTTGGTTCTGTCTGCTTACCTTACCTCACTTTATTATCCTCCAAGATATCAAATGTTTGATAATCGATGCTATTTCTGTCTCCTTGTTTCCTTGGGCAGAACCTTCCCATCATGCCTTGCTTCCAATGGGAAGCATATAATAGAACAATTAGCAGACCACATCAGAATTTTGCACCATTGAGCAAGGCATGATGGGAAGGTCCTGATATCTTCTTTTGATTCTGTCTACTTACCTTGCCTCACTTCATTATCCTCCAAGATATCAAATGTTTTATAATCGATGCTATTTCTGTCTCCTTGTTTCATTGGGCAGGACCTTCCTATCATGCCTTGCTTCCAATGGGATTTTTGTATAGGTTGTTATGAATGGTTTTACTGATGAAGCATAGAACAATTAGCAGACCACATCAGAATTTTGCACCATTGAGCAAGGCATGATGGGAAGGTCCTGATATCTTATTCTGGTTCTGTCCGCTTACCTTGCCTTACTTCATTATCCTCCCAAGATATCGAATGTTTGATAATCGATGCTATTTCTGTTGAGCAGTTCAATGGTTTGCCGACTGAATCCACATTTGGGCTGATCCGGATTGCTCCCGGGGTATTACTACAAAAGTGATTACGGGGATGTGGCGCAAACTTGGGTAGCAAAATCAGGGTAGTTGGTATGCCAATGGGTCCTTTTTCTTTGTAAAATGTGATATTTTGATGGGTCAATTTTTCAAAATTTTCTACAATTTGTGCCAAAATGGTGCAAATCTTTTTTGCAAATTTTCGAACATAAATCAGAAAATCTGTGCTAAAATAGCGCAAATTCCGGAGAAAAATTAAATTTTTATATAAATTTTATTCAAAATTTAGGCAATTTTGTATATAGATGGGTCTCTTTTTCTTGAAAATTGGTATCTGTATGGGTGGTACTTCAAATTTCCCAGCGGCACACCCCTACCAAAATCAAAATTTAGTACCCCCTGGGGGACTGCCTTTCATAAATAATATTTTGATTCTGTCTGCTTACCTTGCCTAACTTCGTTATCCTCCAAGATATCAAATGTTTGATAATCTATGCTATTTCTGTTGAGCAGTTCAATGGTTTGCCGACTGAATCCGCATTTGGGCTGATCCGGATTGCCTTTCATAAATAATAGACAGGGTGCAGAGTTGATGAGCCTTTTCAACTTTGTATTCAAATCCTGTGTAGAAATGAAATGGTAAGGAATGAAATTAACCCTTCAAACCTGACGACAGACATAAGACATAATTGTATTTCTTCCACAAATATGCAAAGTTACAGAATAAACACATGAAAAGATTCAATACATTATTTAACTGTAACACATTGTTGACGAGTTGGAATTCCAGCACTCGTGTACACATACTTCATCCCCGATTAGCACAGGTGATTGGAACTTAGATGTGCCTGTCTAACGATATGGGAAGTTACAGTTTTAAATGGTTTTAATTACATCGAAAGACATCAATGAATCTTTGAACCCTTGGCTGGTAGGTCATGCAATTTGCTTCTTGCACGATAGAAGTGAATAATTCCTTCCTCAATTCACACTACTGTAAAATGATAACCTAAGCCAAAGGACATTAAAATCAAAGTAAGTTTAAGGCTTACATGGTGATTTTAAACTCTTGGGTTGGCCCAGGTCAGCCGTACAGATACACGTGCAATAGCCAGGGTTCAAAGTGTTATTTAAGGATAGACTAAGAAAAAAATTGAATGCATGTCATTAGTAACATGCAGGTTTCGAAGAAGATGAACCTTTATGGTTGTGTTCAAACTAAAGAACTTGGAGACAAGCGTGATGATAATAAGTTCCTGCCAAGAGAAATTACAAAATAGATTATCTTAAACTTCAAAATTCAGCAATACAAAATGGGGTTCACTGATCACCTACGGGCGCCATGACGTCATATGATGACTCATATTATTTTAAATTGTTGGTAATTTAAAAATGCTTGCTTTTGAAGACATGGTGTAATTAACTTTTTAGGTCTATTTAGTGTTATGTAACCAAATGTTGCTTAATTGATCATGAGGTAGGAAAAATATTTTTAGGATTTTATCCCACATAATTTCAGATATCTTTTTAAAATAGCCAGTGACCCTTACAACAGATCAGCCCAAACTAGGAAATTTCTGTCAGTGGGAATGAAAAATTAACATTTTGTGTTATAGGAAAACACACATAAAAGTTCCTCCACTGAAGGCCTGTTGGTTACTATTTTGCACTATTTTTCTTGTTGTACTGCGCTTACCAGGAAGACAATGCGCAAATACTAAGTGTGTATGTTGCATTTTGCGAAAAAAGCACAAACCTTAAGCGCATTTTACGAATTAATATTAGGCTTGGTAGAACCCTGCCCTTCATGTAACCCAAGTTTCATTACACAAAATAGGTACTCAATAAGCATATTTTGTGCTAAAATTGCACCAGCCCCACCCGCTCTCCAAACATCATCAACATAGGACATACAGTTTCTGAAATTTGTTCTGGACAACATTTGCGGATAGCAAAAAAATTTTCAGGTGAGACATTAGGCTGAATTCATAAAAGTAGCAATTGCTAGTATAGTAACAAAAAGACATTAAGAAAAAGCAATAGCTAGACTAGAAAAAGATTTAGCCTAAGCAATTGCATAAAAACAAACTCACGACCTTAAGCTTGGACTAATACCTTTTTCTTGTCTGAAATCAACCCAGACAAGCAAAGGCTACCATACAAACAATACCCATGCTAGCTTTTGCTTACATGCAGTTAGAAATTGCTTTTTCTACCGTGTGATAGATTTCAGACACATATGTTACAGCAAGTCACTCTACATTTTTGGTATAATTTTGTCACAGTTTTCGACAAATAGAATGAATTATCATCTACAGTAACGCAGCTCTATATATAGTATACATCAGTGTGTTTTCTTACGCAGCACAAATATAGCAGAAAACATGGATTCATGTATAGCAGTGATAAGTTCCTCATATAGGATCTTACTTAAAGGTAAGTAATTGCTACATGTTGTAAGCAAAAAAAGGTCAGCTCTTCGAATACAACTGTAAGCAATTACTAACCAGATGAGCAATTGCTTGAAAGGGATTAGAAATAGCTTTTGTTGCCTTGAAAGAGCTTTTTCTTGCAAGTCAATGCTAGCTTTTAAGAATAGAAATTCAAGAAAAAGCTATAGAAATAGCAATTTCTACTTTTATGAATTCGGCCTATTGATATTATAAAGAATAAGACTGAATGGTGCATTCACATTGCAGACTGATCTTGACGATGTCCTGTAAAGCTGAATTCATACTCTTGTGACGCATTGCATTTTGAAATGCACGGAGCATGTGTGCATTGAATTTTCAGCTCAAAACTACAATGTACACATGATCCATGCGTTTCCAAACGCAATGCGTCACAAGTATGAATTCAGCTTTAATCTTCCAAGTACAAACCAAGCAGCCTATTTGCCCTCATTAAACGGAGCGATTTTCAGAAACATATTATATGGAGGTTGTTCCACCCTCCTCCAAATTTTTCCTACAAATCCTCCACACCAGTGTTCCTGCTAAGGCCGTATGGTGTGCCATACGGTGAAGGAGCGGTGAAAATTGGCTCAACGAGCTTCTGAAAATGTGTGAAAAAGATATCTTTCCAGCTTTGTTGAGCCAATTTTTAGCCACAGTTAATGATTTTGGCGCAAGCTCCTCTTCAACTTTGTCAAAATTGCTTGAATTGGCGCAAGTTCAAAAACCTAAGCGGGAACACTGCTCCAGACCAACATATGCGGACCAATTTATAGGGTTTCAGTCCTCACTTTCCACTGATGCCAAGATCAAGGTCACCCACTAATGTAAAATGTCACTATTACGCCATGATTACCGAATCAACAATTGTATGGAAAATATAGCAACATTTTTGAAAACAAAATTGTAAGAATATCCAATTTTCACATTTTTTGCTAAATCAATCAATCAATATACACTGTACTTGCATGCCATGAATACCCCATGAAGGAGTCTATTTGTACAGGGGACCAACGGCTTCACGTGACTTTCGAACCACAGAGCAAGTAGAGTAAAGTTTCTTGCTCAAGAAAACAAAAACCATAATGTACATAAATGTTTTCACATTTTTTGCTAAATCAATCAATTTGTATGAATAACTGCTATAAAAATGGTAAAAATAACATTAATTTGAAAATTACAGCAGCAATACTACACCACCACCCCCGAGCAGAACTGGCATTGGCATGATTGACTTATTCACAGCACTGACTGTACAAAATTATCGACCCTATCAAATGCTCCCATAAAATTACGAGGGGGCACATTGATTACAGACATTGATTGGGGATCACTTCAAAACTCAACCGGCGGTCGACTGCCTGGAACCACCGGTTCGGGGCGGTTGCTATTGTTATGAACAATGCCAACCGTCCGGGTGGTCAGCCGCCGGTTGAATTTTGAAGTGGCCCCTTACCTCTTTTGGTGGTGGAGCAGGACTGGCGTTGGCATCAGCGTGATGTTTGACTTTCTTCTCCAGCTCGGCTCCATTAACGCCATTGACCCTGTCAATAACTTGCTTGTTCTGAATTAGAAAAGAAGAGATACTAGATTATATAAGTTACCAACAATTTATATGTGCCTTTCCAGATCCTAACAGCCATAAAGTCAGCAAACTTTGTTTTTGCGCTACAGGTGAAAATACATGCGAAGGTCGTAAAATGGAGAAATCCGGGGGTGAAATTGATTTTTTGGCAGATTCAAAATATCCATACACCTGCAAATTTTCTTTCAAAAAAGTGAATTGAAGTATGAACAAATCATGATTTTAGAATGACCATCAATAGAAAAGCATATTTTTTTGCTTTTTATTTTGTTAATCTCCATTTCATCTTTAACTCCATGATGAGCTTTGATGGACCATATCTTGACTTGTGGATATCGGGTAAAATTAAATAAGGTGTCATTTTAATCCCTATTTACACTGAATTAACATTTTAATCCCTATTTGACACGGACTTTGCAAATATGTAAAAAAGTGAAAATGACCAGAGGCTGATTTTACAGTTACTGGATGGTCACATACAAATTACAATCCATTAAGTAGATCTTTTACATGTCTTGTATACTACAGGGTGTATCAAAAAGAAGTTTACAGTGATTAAAGTGCCTCCATTTCAAAAAGTATGATACATTCTCTAAATTTGTTTTTAATTATAAGGTCATGCGCCAGGAATTGGTACTAAAACGCGTTACATGCTCTAAAATAGAAAAATGTGGATGCTTTCACACTTAAAAGCATGTAGTTGCTGAACTTTTTGTTGGACATACATAAAAGTATATATATTTGGAAAGCTGAGAATGTAAGGAAAACAAATATCTAACTTTCAGGTCAATATACAGGGTGTCTCAAAAGTTATACAGGGTGTAACAAAAATATTTATGCATAAAAAGTGAACAATTTAATTCCACTGTAATTATCTTATTGCCTGTGATAACTTGACTAAAACTAATAAAGATGAGCTAGAGACACTCTAGTCTGCAAAAAAATGCAAACTTGTAATACAACATTATTTTGTCCTACAGAAATACAGGGTGGTCAAAACATATATTATAATATCATATAGAATTTCTGAACATAATGTGTTACCCCCTTTTAACAAGTTTTACATTTGTAACTGATTGTTTATGTTCTTTCACCTCAGTGATAGAACACCATAATAGGGAAAATTCAAGTTAAAGTAACAAAATTGTTTTAATAGTTTTAGTGTACAGGGTGGTCCAAATTACAAAACGTGCCCTAAAATAATTATATAATACCCAAATTGCCAATCGGCCACAATGTGACAAAAGTTCTCGTTCATGCCTGATCATACTAGTGTTTATAGTTTGACATCATTGATAATGTGTCACATTACAGGTGACACAAACTTTATGTTGAATACATGTACAGAGGCATGGCACATCGAAAAAGATTAAAATGGACCGTTTCAATTGTGTTACATACAGCTTGTATTACTAATTACAAGTAGACATCTTACAATAAAGTTTTGAAAGTTCAGGAAAAGTCAATACATAAATGGAACACATGATGTCCTCATGGTCCTCTGTAACAAAATCAATCCAGATTTCTCATGGTGAAGTTCAATACCTGTATTCTGTGTCATTTAGTCACAAAATGTGAATTTGTAGCTGATTTTGCCCGAAAATGACCGTTTTTGCATGACATCGTTTGTGTACCAGAATCATTCAAAATTGACGACTCAGGTGACAAACAAAGATTGAAAATTCACAATTTCGAACAAAATTTTGACTTTCAATGGCCATCTATATGGGAATAGGAAAGGTCTACAAGGCTTATTTACCTGTCATTTTATGTAGAATTTAATAATGTTTAATATGATATCCAATAAATGTCTTTCCAAGTAGGGTAAGACACAAAGTGAATAGAAAAAGTAAGGTTAACCCTCAAAGAGCCGGGCTTTTTTGACCCATCTCACAGCCGGGGGGGCGGATTCCGCCCCCCCTTCCGATCTCGGAAACCGATCGACGAAACATCAAGTGTAGGGTACTGGTGGATAGCTAGGACCCTCACGAGTCCATTGGTACCAAAAAAAAATGAAATCGGACCTTGTATGACGTCACAGTGACGTCATAAGTGACGTCGCGTCGAAAAACGCGAAAATCACCAAAAATCGC
>JXSR01S037036.1:17671-29349 GCA_000969725.1 Ophiothrix spiculata | reverse complement strand
AAAATCTGACCTCACTTGACCTCATATCGATTTTTAGGTCATATCTCCTCAACAAAGCCCTGAAAGTATATAAAACCATATACATTTGGAATCTGGGTGACAAGACGAGTAATTTGATATGTAACTTGACATTATTTGAACATTTTTCAAATTTTACCCAAAATTCACTCAAGCGTGACGACCCCTTACGAGAGGGTAAACCACCCCAAAATTTGTTAAAATTGTTTTTGTCCAAAAGCGACTTCAAAACCACCAATAATTCAATTTCGTCAAAATGGCACTTGACCACTTCTTCCACTAAGGTCTTCAATTGTTTTCCCCTGAAATTGTAAAAAACTCAAACAAATACAATTCCTGATATTTTTTTACAAACTGGTGTCAAACAACATTTCTTGTTTCAAATCTTGTATATATTGTTACTACGCCTGTGATAAATCATATATACTAAATTGCATTAAGTAGTTCTGTAAATTTATCTGAGAAACAAATTTAGAATTTAAAATCACCAGATATAGTCTCATAACCCTCAGAGAGTGAAATGTGAATGTAAATGTGGGTTACATTTTCTTGATTTGAAGTTTTCTTGAAATGAAGGCCACATTTTTTGATTATGAATCCAAAATTTTTCCTCAAAATTCTTTATAGTTTTGTTTATAGATATAGCACAAAATGTAAAATTAATTTGTATACCTATTTTTCCATTTCCTGCTTCATTCCCATGGTTGCATATTTTCTTTTGCCTCTCAGGGGAAAACAAGACACAAGCTAAGGTTGAAACCTTGCACAATGCATTTCTGAGGTCAACGTCAATTAGTTAAAAGTAAATTATACACATTCTATATGGAACCTACACCTTTAGTAAAGTCTCAAGATTCACATATGAGATCATTTCAGTAAGTGTTCAATATTAAGTAGAATCTATATAAAAAATCCGTCAAAAAGAACCACTTGTATATGTATGTGCATTTTAGAAAATTTAATTTAATCATCTGGTCAATATATTATGTATGAAAAGAAAAATAAATATTGGGAATTAACATTTGAATAGACTGATTGCATGAAATGAACCATAAAAATGAAATAAAATAAAATAAAGAATAAATGCATGCTATGTCTGGTGAATGCTGTGAAATAATTCACTTAAAACACCGCTTGTTTTAGGGCGTTTTGGACTATTTACACCATCCCATGTAACCTTTTAACATTTTGCATAGATAGCCGCAGCATTGAATGAAAAGAACAGTATCAAATTTCATGTCATTATGACTTGGTCAAACAGGTTAAGCACATGTGACACAATTTGGCTTGTAATCCAAACTGCTTTCCACATATTATAAGAAATGATAGCATTGTGAGTTAATAGGTGAGGTGCCAGGGAGCCAGCTCGGCAGAGAAGCAAATATTACTTAAAGGAATGTGACGTCAGTGAATTTCGTCTTTTGATACAATTACTCACCAATGGCAACTGCGACAGACATATAGGTTTTTTTTCTTTATACCAAGTAAGACAGAAACAATTATTAACGTTCATCTGAAATCAGTACAGTTGTTCTTAACTATGCAAAATTATGAAAGTCGAGATATTTTTCACAATTTAACCCTCGTCTTCCTGAGCTTACTTTTCCTGTAATCCCGTCTGTGAGACGCTTTCATGAGGGTATAATGGTTACCACCCAACACAAAAAGTACACAAGTTCAAAAAATGTCATCAAGACAAATAACATTTTTAGTTAGACTCTCTCCTACTACGGGTCAACCTTGATAAACAAAACAAATATTACAAAATCCAACAATAAAAACTAGACATGACAGTGTCCCTGAAGTGACACGGACCCTGTCATTGTTTTTGTTTATTGGAGATGATTCCAGTTTATCGACACTTTTGATCATTTGTTAGGACAACATTTTTGACACCTTAACCTTTAAAAATGAAGATGGAAATTTAACCTTTACTGTGACAATAAAAAAACGGGAGAGGTAGATCAAACAGACAAGGCACAAAACACGTCAAGAATCTAATATGATACTGGAGGTTATCTAGATCATAATAATAAATTGTAAGTAAAAACAAAGTAAGCCAACTTGATGTGGTGAAAATATACAGGGTGAATCAAAATATAGGGTGTCCCAATAAAAACGCAACGACCCTTGAACTTTTCTTTTGAGAGAACAGAGCATAATTGTGAGCAAACGTTATAATAATATAATAGAGTAGACCATTGGCTTTTACAAGATTTTTGATTTGCTTAATTTTGATCTTTGAATCAAAAATTATTGCACACTTTGTAAAGACCCGAACATTTTTGATGGTCTGATTTGTAAATCTGTAATGATTCACCTATGGTGACGTAATAGGGCACACGCTGAATGCAAATTGCTTAAAACATCACATGATTAGAAGAAGCATCCCTTGAACCCATTTCATGACATAAGGGCCAAGTTTAATGAGGATTTGCTGGTATTAAGCAGGTTGGTGCGTCTGGAAAAAAAATGAAAGGAATGACCTTTGACGTGACGTGTTATTGCAATGTAGCTTAACTAGTCAATCCACCACTCCAGCCTGACTACTTTTCTCAAGAATGGTTGCGATATTAGTTTAGCACCAATTTTAAGCTCGTCGATCATGCTTGACTATTTTTTTCCGATAGCACCAGTTTTCCCTAACTCTAAAAACCTTTTAGAAAACTACACTTAAATCTATAATCTATTCATGAACATCTATGAATTTTGCTTTGTTGTTTTGCAGTGGGTATGTCTTATGTTGTGCAGTTTATTTTTTTCTCTTCTATTAAGCCCTATTATTAATTTTTTTTTTTTTTATAACAACTTAGGCCATACTCTTTGTCATTATGTAAGATAGACCCTACTCTTGTATTTTGGAGGTGACCCTTTCAGGCCTCATTGGAAATAACTCTCTCTTCCTTTGCTAGGTCGCAGTAATTAAGAAATTACCTACCGGTGTAATGAGACCGAGTGTCTCCCATAACCAGGAGTTCGGGTCTAAGGCCCGGTGCAGACTCCACTATCGTAAAAAATAGTTTGCTTAGAATATTCTATGCTGACGACAAAATGACGTAGTTACCGAATAAAACACACAGTTTTAATTGATGACCTACGTCATTTTGTCGTCCGCATGGAATATTCTAAGCAAAATATTCTATACGATAGAGGTGTCTGCACCGGGCCTAATTGAAGTACACGGAATAAGTCGCAATCAATGATTTATTGATCGTACATGTACAAGTACGTTCTGCACAATTGTATAGTAGCTGGGACACTCAGTCACACGGACGCTGTATTTCATTACACCGGTACCCTGAATAATATTTAATGGGGCATATTTCAGTATTATGCGACCTTAATAGTGAATGCCAATTTCCGCGTTTTACACTAATTTTCGCTTGCGCTTGCGCTTTCGCTTTCGCTTTTTACACTAAGCCATTTCAAGTTAAGCACTTATGTGTCACTCAGGCTGGTTTCTCCTGTGGGTGTCATGATCTCTCAGATTTTGTTCAAGTTGATGTAAGAAATTCATGTTGTGGTCAAACAAATCCAATGTTTTGCACCGAAAAAATCATATTCCATTCAGTTGCCACGTTTAATATACAGGGTGAGTCAAATTAAAGTGTAATCAACGGGAGGAATATATTACAAGAAATCTGTTTATGTTTATCAACCTTAATTATATTTAATCAGCTTTCATGAGAATTTTAGTTTGTTGAAATTGACCAATACATTCAAAAGTTACAGCCGTTTAAGTAAAGGGACCCAATTTTGATATCGAACAAATTCGCTCTTTTCAAATACCAGTGCACAATCTTGGAAACCAATGCCAGGATATGAATCATGGTGCAACAATGTATCAACCGGCACTGATATTTTGTTGCAATTAGGTAACATCAGACTCATAGTCCGGTTGAAGATCGCCGTCTGTTTTGTCTCTTATTTACGGATCCGTTCCAGGTCTCATCACCTCAAGCTATTAGTATATAAAATATGTTTTATAAGCTAAAGACCACGCAACTCTTCTTAACAAAAACAAGGAAGGGTTAAAAAGGTCCTGCTCCCAGTGATTCAATAAAACAACAACAGAGAAGAGCTCAAGGGTCAACCGTCAACTCCATATTTTACAATCTATATTCAACAGACCATTGGTTTCCTGTTGTTTTATTTCCAAAGGCATTCCTATCATAACAATTGAAAGAGACATTGACTATAACTTTAGAATGCTTTGTCCGATTTCAAAAGGATAATTTTTCTATGAAAGCAAATGAAATATTACATCTCACACAGGAACAATTTTGAAAAAGAATAACAGGAACTGGTTTAACGTGCGCAATACTGTGCTGCCAATTTTAGCAATGTATCGATAAAAAAAATGAAAAAAAAATGAAAAAAAAAAAGTTACAGTCGGGCCGGACAAGACTGTCGGTCGGACGAGGACAAGCAAACAATTTTTTGTTGTGCCCTTATATAAAATCACTGATTAGATTACATATTATTTTGACTCATCCTGTATATGAAGTATATTTTGGGAAAAACAAACAAACAAACAAACAAACATCCTGCTAATCAAGACAGCCATGATATAAATTTAAGCTTGTAAGCCCCTTCATGAAAATTTCAACCATCAGTGATCCTACAAACGGCTAGAAATTCATAACTCTCTCCAAAACAAGTACAATGTACATTAACGTATATAAGAAGATCTACAAACAATAAGGTAATGTAATTGAATCTTCATTCTGCAATGATGTTGGTCATTTGGCCTAGTTTATAGCTAGTGGTTATGGTAATAATTTTAGCCAGTTTGCTAATCAACTTGAACCTGTATAATATGACGATCCACTAACCACTTGCGAAATTACTTCAAAGGACCATGACATTATTTCATTGAAATTGAAGAAATAGGTAAGTGTCAGTTTTAATAAAGTTTACGAGAATATAACTCGACATAATTTTGATATTAATGTACCGATAATACCGTACCTTTTACCTTTGTAACATTGGATTTGGCATAGGCCTGTTCAAGTTCGTCTAAGTTTTCTCATTAACAGACAAAGGATGTAGTTTACAAATGGCCCAGTAAACACAAAAACGTTATGTACAGGGTGGACCAATAAAAGCATTATTGAAGTTCAATGTCACGTAACTTAAAATTAGAAAATAATTCGAGAATAATTTTTATATATTCATAAACTATGGTATCTTGTCCGTATATGGTGAATATTTCATGTCAAACAACGCTTGCATTGCAAAGTTATTGACATTTGCGCAAAAAACGCCGAATTCCACAAATATTTTAATGTTCACTCGAATCGTAATTAGGTCTACAATCAGCATGGTTTTTATTTCTTTATGACGTTGATGCTTATCATTATCGTTTTATAGGTGCATATCATTGACTGAGAACACTATTGACATCATGCATACATCACAATAACATAAGTAATTATAACGTGCTTCCATAATAATCTAAAGAATTTATTGAGCGCGAAGTTCAAATCAACGAAGGCAGTGCATGTAAATTTGGTCGTATTCATTTTTAACGTTGGTTTGTAAGGCAGTAAGCAAAGGAGGAACTTCACAAGTTGCGAGAGAGCATTTATTACTGAACGTTTTTTTTTAGAACTGGTAACTATACAGATGGCTAAGCTAACTCTGTAAATAGTCTGTGTAGATGGTACACGTATATATGCACGTACACTCCGTAATCGTAAGTATTGCAACATAGCGTAAATCCTGGTGTTTGCGAGTATAACTCGTCAATAGTTAATATTTGATTTCTCATTTATCTGAGCAATGTTACCAATGTGTGTTGTCCAATGCATTAAAACAGATCTCTTAGCTTATTTTGGGCCATAGGTAATTTTTGTTGCTTTCAAAATGGCGACGTTATGAGATATATAATGAATGAAGATATCAGACACATTGTAGCCGTGAGAAATGAAGGAATTCCTTTTTGTTGTATGGCGGTGCGTTATTTCTGGAATTATTAGACGGCAAATGGATTCCAATTCATGAATTATGCCAATACCTTGCGTAAAAGCAGTTGTCCGTGTAAGACAACACATAGGGAAAATCATCAACCATTTTACAATAACAGGCTTTTGCCATTTAGCCCTTTGGCCCTTTCGTTCGCTCAGTAGTGACAGGGTAATGGAAGTAACCTGCGTATAATCATTCTTGGGGGAATATTCAAAGATATATACTCATAATGTGTAGACTTACGAAAGGGAAACAATTTACCTCGCTTGTACACAGGCAGCGAAGAGTTGGGAAACATGACAGTGGCCCTGAATTGACGCCATATTGTTTTCATTAAGGAGTGTAGGTCTAATTAAGTTTTGATAATTAAAGAATAAGTGTTTTGAGTGTTAAATATGAAGGCTACGACCATTGTAACCTCTCTTTGATGACAAAATTAGGTGCATATCTCATGGTTTAAATTTCATTAGTATGTATTGAATTGAAAAAAATGCGACAACTATCGGACACATCGATAACATCCAATGTATCATCATTATTTGCAAACCAATGTTAAAATATTTTAGGAACATGTCAAAAGATTGTAAATAACCATTTTTCGTTCTTAAATCTGACGTCACATCCGACAACACAAATGTTTTAGATGACATGTTCTTCGAAAAGGGAGTTAGCAGTATCAATCTAAACGCACATGCGCATTGCGCAAATTCGAAGTAAAACACGTGTGATATCATCAACCGATGAATCTTGAAAAACAAACATTTCAAGAGACGGGAGTTGATTAATTTAACATTTGATCCTCGACAGATATCAGCTCTCAAAGAATTGCTTATTCTGAATGGCATTGTAGAAGCGAGCAGCCATCATCATTAAATGTGTGGCTAAGCCCCCTAGTTATTGAAATAAGTGTCAATTATTCAAAATAATTAAAGAAAAGAAACATGGAAGTAAATTCATAATGATATCATTATAACTTCCATAACAAATTTTTCATATCCATGTTTTGAAAACGCCATTTAAATTTTGCGCCAAAATCACAGTCGACGATGTCGACTTAAGACTAGTGTGTGTACTGTGTACATTGCATACACGTATTTACAAAGTCTGTTTACAGAGTAAGAACAAAGTTTCAACCCTTTGGTACTGTTTTGAACAGGGATAAAGAAAATAGCAGGATCTTGAAAAGGGAGATCTGTAAATGCAGAACTCATCCTAAGATAGTAATAATAATAATACACACCATTTATAATAGAGCGCCTTATACAACCTTATACTACGCTGCCGTCAGGAAACCGTCACAATCATTTCGCATTCACCTAGGAGTCGCTGGCCAAGCGCGCGCCCTATCTGCACTTAAATTGTAATGTTTCCCATAACAGCTTCCCAATAACGTTCGGGTAGACGAAGCATTGAGGATTAAATGCCTTGCCCAAGGACATAACCCGTTGGCCGTAGCGGGGTAGAACTCACGACCTACTGATTCGGAGTCCTGCTCTATTCCACTAGACCACACGAGATGAGTTCTCGATAAGTTCCTTCATCACATCCTTAAATATAATCATTAACTTAAAACCAATCAGGTAATTAAGACAGATATTATAACCAACGCTCATTGTGTGCACCCGTAAACTTGCCCCGTGGACAAACCTGATTTTGACTCTTTTTGCGCAAATGGCTTTGTTTGATATGAAAGTTTCACCATACAGGGACAAGGTACCATAGTTTATAAATATATAAAAAATATTCTCGAATTATTTTGCAATTTTAAGTTATGTGACATTGAACTTCAATAACGCTTTTATTGGTCCACCCTGTAGATGTTTTTAAACATTAGTCAAAACATCATGAGAATGTTCAGTGAAAATTTTTATTTGACGTTAAAATGTATGGAAAGGATTTGGGTCAGAAAACATTTTCAAAAAACATTCTAATCATGTTCTGTGAATGTTTTCAAAACGTTTATCAAACATTTTTGCGTGTGCTATTGCAATGTTTGAAAAATGTTTTTACAACATCGTCAAGAACGTTTTATAAAAATATTTTCTGGCCCAAATCCTGACTATACATTTTAACATCAAATAAACATTTTCACTGAACATTCTTATGATGCTTTGACTAATGTTTAAAAAACATCTGTATACATAACCTTTTTGCGTTTGCTAGGATGACTTATTTCCCGGCATTATTGTCAAGATTGTGCACTGATATCTGCAATGACCATCAGTACTTTGATCTGCATCACTGAATCTTCTTCAGTATCTCTGCACTGTTCCCGTTTAACATTTTGAATGCAGCGTCAAGTTCATCAATGGACAATTAATAGGATATTGCTCACTGCTGTACAGTGTAAAGTTCATGTTTAAGCGAATTAAGTACCTGTAACTTTTGAATGCATTGGTCAATATCAACAAACTAAAATTCTCATGAAAACTGATTAAATTTGCTATTTATCAAGTATAATTTAAGTTGATAACCATAAACAGATTACCTGTAAAAATTGCCTTTCGTTGATTACAGTTTTGACTCACTCTGTAGGACAATATATAGGCCTAACATTCTTGTCATATAAGCCGCAAGACGCCGCAACCAAGCAACGCCGCAACGCCCGTATATCGGTATGACATCGGTGAATGCTTGCGATGCCCGGTCGGACGCCGATGGTTACACATCGTATAACAAGCCGCAAGGTTTTAACTCGGAATTAAATTCCTGCGGCATGCTTCCGGCGTCTCTAGTCTACGGCTCACGGACACCGACCAGTGTCTGATCGGCGTCTACTAAATTGACGCCGGAAACACATCGTAGCCCCCGCAATAATAAATAATATTAAGTGTGTATATTGCTGCAGGGTAACAATTAAAATTGCAATAGGCATAGATACGTCATAGACGAAGATTCTAACATAGATAGCTCTATTATCAGGGTCTTCAGGTAATTAGGAGAAAAAACAATACTTAAAACATCTTCTTATCGAATATAAACTTGCTGAATCCTACAAAATTCAACAGTTAAACTAAACAAACACACCTACGTCAATAAATAAGGTACAGTGTGTCCCTGAATAAACCTTACAATCTTTGCGTGCAATTTTCATGGGTTTAACGGATAGTTCGAAAGTATATAATTATAATAAAGGTTACATTTTATAGCCCATGAATTGAACTTTCAGATACCGTTTGTTTCATTTCAATCAGTAATTTACAACAAAAGTTATGCCTTGTCAAATAATTGAATGTAAATTTTGCTGGTCCAATTTGACGAGTTTGTAAGTTCCCCTTGAATGAAGGTCTATTGAGTATTGTCATTGATCTGTTCCCTCAACTGTAACGATGTTTACTTATTTACTAAGCACATGCTTTCTTCTATCTATGCTGAAAAAATGAACACATTTGATGTAAACATAAGACAGATTTGATAAGTTTTCCAAGGTGACTCATTTTTTCCCATGCAGAAACACCATTACTTTATGGCCAATAATCATGAAATTGGACCAGACAAAAATCCAGCCAAAAGTTTGATACAATATAAGTTTTGTTGTATACTGCTGAATAAAATGAAACAAACGGTATCTAAAAGTTCAACTCATAGGCTATAAAATGCAATCGTTACATACTTTCTGACTA
Organism: Ophiothrix spiculata; assembly: GCA_000969725.1. Lineage (NCBI taxonomy): Eukaryota > Metazoa > Echinodermata > Ophiuroidea > Amphilepidida > Ophiotrichidae > Ophiothrix > Ophiothrix spiculata. Next base: position 19,738 of record JXSR01S037036.1, on the reverse strand, counting down.
TCCGTTAAACCCATAAAAATTGCATGCAAAGATTGTAAGGTTTATTCTGGGACACCCTGTATCATCATCATCTTCAGCCGTTATCAGTCCACTGCTGGACGAAAGCCTCAGCATGTTTCTGCCATAATGATCGGTTTCTAGCTGTTCCCTTCCACTGCACCGTTCTCCAATAATCATCTACCTCGTCCCACCATCTCACAGTGGGCCAGATTTCTTGATTTCGGTCAATAATTAATAACATCGCTACCGTTGAGAGTTTAGCCATAAAATTTAGTACTGAGGGTTTTTTTGTGATGCTGAATCTGAATCTGACTGTTATTATGCTGTCAGATTAACCGTTTTATCAATACAGGGTGTCCCAAGAAAAAACAAATCCTCTCGATATCGGTCAATAATAAATAATATCTTTACCATTGAGAGTTTGGTAATAACATTTGATTCTAGAGTTTTTTGTTATCCTGAATCCTAAATATGACTGCTACTATGCTGTCAGATTAACACTGTCCATATACAGGGTGTCCCCCCAAAAAAATCAACCACCAAACAGTCCCCATTTTGATACTTTAATTTACATATAATTATTTTTTAACATTTATAAACGCCAGTTCATTAGCTATTAAAAACAAAAAAAAAACAGCTTTCAGATCGGGTGTAAAATGGTTGACCTAAAGCCGTTTAAAGACAATAACCAAAATGTTATTCTATCGGGCAATACTTGCAGATGGTAAAGGACCACAGACTTGCAAACAAAATCATTAACAGTTTATAAACAAATATTTCGCTTGATAAAATATTTGATACTCTAATATAAAAATCAAAATATCTCTAGATAAGGCTGTCTAAGTCATAAACAATAATAGTACACTCTATCCATAGTTTGGATTTGATATAAATTGAACAAATCTTTGCGACATCACTTGCACCTAAACATAATTGAACTGCAACAAAATTCATATTATGTGTAAACATCTGTAAAATCGGGTAATTTTAACCAATCGGGAAGGAAGATTTTAAAAAGTGCTCTTGAAAAATAAAGTCCATATAGCCTCAGAATGAATTAGCATGATGAGAGACTAAGTAAAGTTCTATTCAACTGTTTACCATTATCTTCCTCCTACATTACCACCTCCAATTGAATAGCCTACATGTACAAAAACTGTGGGATTTTCCTATCTTGCAGAAAATGGTGCATATTTCTCGATTGGCAAATGCTATCGCAATGAAACAAAAAAAAAGATTCACAAAACAGACCTTTTTGGAGCACTTTCATTTAGACACCCTGTATTTGAAAATGTGCTAAAAATAATAATGTTAATTAAAATAATAATAGATACGCATAGCAATATTTTACTATAATTGAGACCTTAATTGTAACCCTTGTTTACACAGGGTGGAGTGGGGGTTGTTGCATCTCCCAAGGTTTTTCCCCACTGCATATAAAAAATCAAAAACAACCGACCCAGGCATTTGGTTAATCTCTTTTACATCCTTTGTGGTCATTTTGATGAAAAAATTAGGGAGGTACCAAATAAGGTGGGGTCAAGGTAGGCCGTCAAAGTTCAGGTATGGGTGATGAGGCCCCGGAAAATTATCATTTCCCTTCTTTATTAGCAAAAAAACCGATGCAAATTTGTTATTTAGAACTTTTATAGTAAAATTTTGATTGGGTGGCCGTTTTTGCCATAATCCCGATTTTCCGATCGACGTTACAAACGACCCTCTAGATCCCTGTCAAGCGGCTGGTGGCAGCAACATTTTATTATATCATACACCTAACATATAGAGCTGAATTTTAGTGGCAGTTAGACGGTGGGCAAATATTGGCAACAAAGTACTAGTTATTTTTATAACCGAAGTGCGAATAAGTAATAAAATTGGACTCTCGACGATATATGCACTTCCATTTCCAAGAAAAAGATACTAAAAATAGTTTAAGAGACATGTTGTATGGATAAAAAGGGCAACTAAAAATATATATATTAAAAGGCATGACAGTTTCCAGAGTCATCTATTAAGGCTGTGAAAGATAACAACAACTTAAAATCTGCCAAATTTTTACGCATTTTT
>JXSR01S037035.1:8074-21027 GCA_000969725.1 Ophiothrix spiculata | reverse complement strand
ATTTCAGTCTATACCTGGTTCCACAGGTTCTCTAGCCTTATGGGTACTCCGATCCTCCTCCTGTATTTAACAAACTGATAAAGAAAACCTTGGAACCCCAATGGAAATCAGCTTCAGTATAGAGGCGCTCTTGTGTATCAGCCTGAAGCAATTATCTCTTTCTATCACTTCCTACAGAATATCTACAGCAATTCCTGCTTAATACAGCACTCAAAATAGCAGGATGGGTAATGCACAGGCACTCGGTATAACAGGCCTTGAGCCTATGCATGATGGGATAGCAGGAGAAGAAAGCAGCGAGTGGCAAACCATTCAAGTATTTGTCTCATCAAATTACAAAGACTTTCATGCAGAAAGAGAGGTCTTGGTCAAGCAGGTAGGTTGATACTGTATATAATTTGTATTTTTGCAGTATTCATGCTCTATTCGTCTAGTACAAAAATAAATGTATTGCAAAAAATAGTATGTATATACCGGGCACGTTAAAAAGTTCAAGAGCGTAGAAATTGAAATGCACGAAATGATTCAAAATTAGCTGTGTGTGAAAATTACAAAGCAAAAAAATATTGATATTTACAGTAGGTAATGTGAATTCATACAATACAAGAAAGTCATACTAAGAAAGCTAACTCTAAGCTTCGAACCTATTGCAAATTCAAAACAAATTACCAACATGAAAATTATGTTCTGTTTTTTAATCGTATCTCACGTTCAACATTGTCTAGAATTCGTGTTAGTGCACATTGTTTGAGAATTGAAAAGGGAAGATATTTAATTCCAAGGGTTCCGCCTGAGAATAGAATATGTGAAGTTTGTGACCTTAATGAAATTGAAGATGAATACCATTTCCTTTTGCGTTGTAAACTCTATGATTGTCATCGAAAAAAGTTATTTTCTAGTCTCTCGGACATTTTTGATATTGAAAATCTCCCTCTTGACCAATTATTTATTTCTTTAATGAGCTCACAAGAGTATGATATTGTTAAATCTGTTGTACAGTTAACATCCATTGCATATAATATCCGTACTAATGTAAAGTAATGTTCTTGTGTTGACATTTTAAATATTATACATTTTCAATGTCTTTGTATTTTTGACTACACCTGTATGTTGGGTAATTGTCAATAAAATCTTGAATCTTGAATCATATCTTTTATGGCTGCCATATGTTTTGTTTATCTAATCCTTAAATTGTCACTTAAATGGAAAAATATTCTCAACATTTGTCTCACACGGCTCTTGAAATCGTTCTACAGACAATGTATCTGAGGAACTTTGAAAGAGATGATTTCTGTTCTTAAATTTCTGTGTTGTGTTGCATAAATAGCCGACAAATCATACAAGCGTTAATTTCAATATTCCCCATAGGTTTTTCCAGACTTGCGGGACTGGTGTGAAAGAAGACAGCTACACTTTACAGAGTTTGACATCAGATGGGTAAGTTTGGACTGGAGGGATCATACAATCACAGTATGATTTGAGGGGAAGGTTCTGAGGTCTTGGATGACAGGACTATACCTCCCGACAGGCAGGGAAGGAAGATAGTCCTTAGGTAACAGTATTTTGGATAACTTCCAATAACTTAACGAAATAAATCATAATGTATTGCATTTTTTTTTATACTTCATACATGCAGTACTTATACATTTAAGCTTAAAAATTCAGCCTAAGAATCATGGACCGGTATTCAAAACTTCTGCAAAGAGAGAGGCAATTTAGACCAATCAGATAACACCACCAAATCTTAAACCCTCTATTTGAGTCTTATGCTAAAGTAGCACAGGTCCTGAAAAGAAGAACTGAGGTTTGTGAGGGGACACCACCCTTAACCTGAATTCAGACTCGACACAAACACACCCGAGATAGTTTTGAGCAGTTCCAGTAGATCAATATCAAAATGCAGCACCACTTGCATCAACACAAACCAATTTGAGAAAAGCTAAAAAAATCATCTTGTTTAGGCTTTCGCTAAGGAAACCCAACTTAGTACATACCAAGTAAGCTTATACTTCCATTGCATTTTCATGTTGTTGGCTGCTGCAGTTTGTTTACATTTTGAGTGTGAATTCACTTGCATTGCCATATGCTGTTCAAATTATTGGAAACGCAATATACTGCATTTCTAATTATGAATTCAGCATTAGTCACATGGCAACCTGTGGACTTGATTTGATATATATTTTGAAGATTCTGTAATCTCTAGTTAAAATTTGTGGTTGAAACCTAGCTAATTACTACCAGTTCACCAGTAACACCAGTTAGCATCAAAGACTAGTGGCTGTTGGTCACAGGCCACAAATTCACTAATGCAGAAGTCATTAGACTTTGGTTTGAATTCTTTTTTAGAACAGTGTTTCTAGGATTCAACTAAGTCTGTTTTTATTTTCATACAGGGTATGTCCAGGGATAGCCACACAGAGGAACAGCTACACAGGTGCCTCAAGAAGCTAGACAAACATTGCCAACAAAACACTACGCCTTTCTTTCTCAACCTAACAAGGTAGGGATCATGTAGTGTAACAGTAACGTGAAAGGGGAGGGAACGTGTGTGTTTTATTCAGGGGGTAGACATTTTACAGGTCTTATTGGCCTTTAGTCTACTCCTCCATTTAACTCTGTTTTTGTTTATGTTTTTCATGTTACCTTGTAAGTTTTATGGAAATAAAGATTATGATTATGATTATTATGAATGGGGACTACTAGTAAAAATGTGGTGGTAGGGAAGTGCTGGTATATGTATGGGTCCAAAATTGTATTTTTGGTACTTTACCCAGCACATCCCTACCTAAACCAACTTTGAGTACGATCTCATCAAATTGGATTGTGCTATTAGGCCAAGTAAACAAATTACCAGTTTTGAATTTTTATTTATTTTGTTTTGTTTTTTGTAGCTGCGTTATAAACAAAATCAAAATGTTTCTCATTTACAAACAATACTTGTGAACATGGAATTTCAGTACATATTCTAATTTCATTAGCACAATTTTAATATGGAGGTGAAACATACTTTTCAGATGAAATAATGAACATGTTAAAATGGTCTTGGGGTAAATCCGTCATCTTTGGGGAAAAACTCTTGTTTGGGGGAAAAGGGAAAAAGAGTACCCTCATTCTCCTTTTTCGAAAAATGTTAGGACCAGAAACAAGTCATTTTTTACTTGCACTTTCACAGGTTATGAACGTGTATACTCTCATTCATCTGGGTTGGTAACAAATAAGTATGAATTAAATCTTGACAACCAGAAAAATATACTCACTGAGTAGAGAACTGACGTTGTGGGTGATACCATCACCCTTTAGCTAGGTTGTGATGATCTGGACCTTGATGCTAGTTGTTCTGTGACGTCATCCAGCTTCAACAACTAGCATCAAGGTCCAGATCATCACAACCTAGCTAAAGGGTGATGGTATCACCCGCAACGTCAGTTCTCTACTCAGTGAGTATATTTTTCTGGTTGTCAAGATTTAATTCATACTTACTTTCACAGGTTATTAAAATCAATTTGCTCAAGTTGAATCCTGCCAAGTGTCAGACCATCCAGGTTTATTTTGGTAAATCCCAACAGCCATGCAACTTAAGAATCGGCTCTGATCCACTTTCATATGTCTCTGAGGCCAAAGTTTTAGGTGTCTATCTTCAAAATGATCTGAAATGGAACACCCAGGTCAATAACATGTTAATGAAGGCCAACAGAAGATTATTCATGTTACAAACTCTCAAGCATTTTGGTTTTGATAGAGACGAGCTTAGGGTGGTGTATGGTGGTTACGTCAGGCCGATTCTTGAGTATGCTGCTGCTGTCTGGCATTCTGGTATATCTGCTAAACAGACTAAAGATATTGAATCCATACAGAAGAGAGCCTGTAGAATTATTCTTGGCAATTCTTATGAGTCATACGACGAGGCCTTAGAAAGTTGTCAATTACAGTCTCTGTCTGAAAGGAGGGAGGAATACTATCGTAGGTTTGCCGAAGGGCTCTCCAATAATTAGAGGACAAAAGCACTCCTCCCTCCTTCCAGATTTGAATGTCATGGCCGCTCTCTACGTAACAAAAACAAAATTTTGAAAATTTCTTGCAGAACCAAACGTTTTCAAGACAGTCCAATTCCTTATTTTATCAGTTTATTGAATAAATAGATCATTTTTACTATTTTGTTCTTGTGGCTGAAGCTAGGATTTTAACTTTTTACATTCTGTGCATATCTTTTTTCAAATTATTCCCAAATTAGATCTTGAGTTGTTTTTAAATGTGCAATTATCTTTTGTTTGTGATACTATTGACGGTTTTACTTTATCTGTGCAATTTAAAGTTTTTGATGTGTATTTTGATAGATGTGTATTTTGATGTTTAAAGTGCAATATGATTATGTAACTTTAGTATAATTTTTAATATTGTGAATATGCATGTAATTTGGCCTGCGGGCCACGATTTGCTTATAATAAGTACCAATGATAATAATGATAATAATATCAAGGAGATGGGGTATGTCACTGGGTTTGACCTTTTTTGAAAAAGAAAACAAATTAGCTTGTCAGTAAGAGTTTGTTTATGAAAATCCACTTACTATTTTTAGTAATAACGTTTCGCATCCTCACAGGATGCTTTCTCAAACTGTACTGGCAGCTGATGTTGGTTTTGCAGTTGTGACGTCATCAACAGATGACGTCTGCATATACAGCATTGTTTACCTTATCATAAATTTTAAAAGGTGTCCATGTCTTTTGCATTAATATAGTGACTGCAACTCATTACTATTTGAAGTCAAGAAGGCTCCCTCTGGTGTTTCTAATGAGATGCGATGGAATCATCCTGTATCAGATGTAGAGCGACAAATATTACGCAAAATGTACTCGGAGAAAAATGAGAATTGTAAGTACCACACCTAAGCTGTGGGTTACAAATGTATATTTTCTGATATTTCTAAAGTAAAGTAAAGGGAGTCGAAAATCTGTAAAGCAGGCCTTTAAAGGTACATGTTCCGATCTGGTGAAAAAATCAACATACCCTTTTTCCACATTTAAATGAAGGGTCATCACCTATGTAAAGCAATCGTAAAGTTTCATTTGTATACTTTGAGCCAAATTAATGTTATAAGCAAAAATGTGTTCGAGAAACACCCATAGAGACCTATAGGATATTTAACAAAATATTCCATTAATTCAGCACATTTTTGACCATATCTCTTCAAGGAAACATAATATAGGTGTGAAAATTTACAGGGGTTATGAGATAAATATGCACTTTCATGTGGTATCAAAATCTCCAATTTGATTTTGTGAGTGAAAGTGATCGGAACACACACCTTTAAAGGTAGGTATTCCGATCTGGTGAAAAAATTAACAAAGGCCTACTCTTTTTCCATATTTTAATAAAGGGTCATCACCTATAAAAAGCAATTGTAAAGTTTTATTTGTATACTTTGAGCCAAATTAATGCTATAGGCAAAATGTGTCAAAGAAACAGCCATAGAAGCCTATAGAATATTTATTTTTGTTAACAAAATATTCCATTATTTCAGCACTTTTTTGACCATATCTCTCCAACGAGAGATAATATAGGCGTGACAATTTACAGGGGTTATGAGAAAAATATGCGCTTTGATGTGGTATCAAAATCTCCAATTTAATTTTGTGAGTGAAAGTGATTGGAATACACACCTTTAATCTTGGCACCAGTTGGCACTCTTGCAAAGACTCTTGCAAACAAAACCACAAGAGACAAGACAAAATCTTGTAAATTGCAGAATAATTTGCACAAACTAGAGAAGAGTCCAAAGATTCTCACATACTCTATCAGCCAAATGAACTCTTTTATCATGCTGCTTTCATACTCGTGTATCAATAAGTATGAAAGCAGCATAAGAGTGTTTATGACCATATTTGGAAACATGGTGACCTGATATATTTCGTATTATCCCCTTCCCTGAGTGCGTTGATACACATTACAATTATCATGTTCCTGAGTGCGTCTGATCGTTGTATTTCAAATTTCATGTTTGATTCTACAGGTCTTTTCATGGCAAGAAGTTCCAACTTCATTTCTACCTTGCCAAGTGAATTCAAGGATGACTTCTCTTATGATAATGCAGTTCCACAGCACAAAGTCAGCTTACTGAAAGATGTCCTGCAGACCACTTTGGTAAGGATAGTAACTGTAGTTCTCACAGTTTTCTAGGGGCCACTCAAATGTGGGCGTGGTAGGGGTGTGCAGGCTAGATTTCCAAAACAAAGGTCTAGGGAACTAAAGATTGGCTCTGAAAAGGAGGTATTGACACTTAGTGACACTTAAATGACCCTTGTGAACTAACTATTTGGGTTCATTTGAGTTCTGGAAGCAAAACTTCCAATTTGTTTGAATAAAGTGCTTGTGAACTAAAACTTATTAGGTTTTGCATAAAATGGGGTCTAGAGAGTGGCATACAAGTGGCTTGAAGACCGCACCTACCTGTACTACCTTTCAATATCAGTGCCCTCCCCAGGGCACTGATAAATCTTCTTTGTCTTCTGTTCAAACTAGTACTGGGTTTACTACTAATGATCTTGAAACTGCTGACCAATTTAACTCATTCTTTACATCAATTGGTAATAAATTAGCTTCTAAATTTTCAGACACTAGTCAAGTAGAAGATGTTGATCATATTGTTGATAATGAATCATTTAAATTTGATGTCATAACACCTGACTATGTATTTGATCAAATTTGTAATTTCTCTAATAACAAAAGTAGTGGGACAGACACAATTTCTGTTAAATTATTAAAGCTAGCAGCACCTGTAATATGTCACCCACTTGCATATATCTGTAACCTCTCTATGTTAACAGCTCATTTCCCTTCAAAATGGAAAATTGCTAGAGTTACACCTATTTGCAAAGATGGTGACAAAAGTGATGTTAGCAATTATAGGCCCATTTCTGTCTTGCCTATTCTTTCAAAGATTTTGGAACGTACTGTACATGATCAAGTTTATAATTATCTCACTAAAAACAATATTCTACATCCATGTCAATCAGGTTTTAGAAGTAATCACAGTACAAATACCACTTTAACTGATGTAACTGACTATATACTAAACAACATGAATAAAGGTAAAGTCACTGGCTCAATTTTTATAGACCTTAAGAAAGCCTTTGACACAGTAAATCATGATATACTTTTAAGGAAAATAAAAAAGTATGGAATTGATAGTAATGCTCATCTATGGTTTAAATCATATCTAGATAATAGGACCCAAACTGTAAATATAAACTCTACTAATTCAAAATTTAGAAATATAGATATTGGAATTCCTCAAGGATCTATTTTAGGTCCACTTTTATTCATAATTTTTGTTAATTCACTACCAAGTTATGTAAATTGTAAATGTGTAATGTATGCGGATGACACATCACTTTTAGTCAGTTCAAATGATCTTTCAACTTTACAAACTGAACTTAATAGGAATCTTAACATGGTTGCAGGTTGGTTTAAAAGTAATCAATTAACATTAAATATAAAGAAGACAAAATTAATGATATTTGGTACTAAACAGGCATTAAAGAAATTTCAGAATATTTCATTAAATTATGAAAATGAAAACATTGAAATTGTAGATAAGTTTAAGTATCTTGGTGTAATTCTTGATCCACAATTGTCATGGAATCAACATGTAAACCATTTATCTTCAAATATATCTAAGCGTATTGGTGTTATTCGTAGAATTAAAAAATATCTTCCTTGTAAAACTACCAAACTTCTTGCTAAAGCAATGGTATTTCCTCATTTTGACTATTGCAGTCCTGTATGGTCTAACTTTTCTATCACCAATCACAATAGCCTTCAAATCTTGCATAACAAGCTTGCTCGTATACTTCTTCATGCAGATATCAGGACTTCAATAGAGGCATTGCATGCTTTTATTGATTGGTGCCAAACAAAAGATTTGGACAGATGACCTTCCCCGTAAACATGGAGGATCACAGTCTATTCAACAGGATATTGTAACTAACCTACTGATAATGATGTATTTCGATGGATGGGATATGATCTGAAGTGATTGGTTATGGTAATACTTATATTGAATGCATTTAAACAATCCGCCATATTAACGGTATTATACGTCACATGCAGGGCCTCTATAGATAAAATGATGAACGACCTAAGCTGGGACAGACTTGATGAGCGCTGGAATCACCAGCTACTTGTTATGACTTTTAAATGTTTAAAAGATATTGCTCCTCAATATCTTTCAACTATGTTTACTTTTACACGTTCAACTCATACCAAAAACACAAGGAGTAGATTAAATAATATTCTTATTGTACCATCATGGAACATTGCTGCTGGTAGAAGAACATTCCACTATAGAGCTGCTTCCCTTTGGAACAAACTCCCAGCTGATATTCGCTCCAATTTTTTGAATATGAGTTTATATGAATTTAGAAATGTTATTTCTAAGTAAATTGTACTATTGACTATTTGTATATTTTGTTTCTTTTCATTTAAATATAGAAACATTTATATTTTTGTAAATATTATTCTTTGTAAATAATTTATAAATATATGTACATGTAATTTTTCTCTGGACCTCTTGGGAGACCAGTACATTTGTATTGAAAGAGTATGCCAGAATAAAGATAGAATAAACTAAACTAAACTAAACCAGGAGATTTCTCCAGAAAGAGTGCTGGATATGAATTTCTGTAAAGCTATATTATGAAAAAATATGAAATTGATAACACATTTGCAGAAATTCATTTCTGGCATCCAAAGTTCCAAGTCTGAAAAGCCATTTTTAAATAAAATTTCCATCAAGAATCATTATGAAAACAATTTTTTCTGAAGCTTAAGAGTAACAGTATCTATAAATTTCTTTGGGAACACATACCCAATAGATTCAAACCAGGCCTGAACATTGGTATATTTTCATACTAGCCAGTCAGGGAAACGATATTGAAACTCATCAGGCTCTTGCTTTTAGTTGCACCTCCACCATCCTTTTTTGATATTGTTTGCTTGTGTATTCTTGTAAATTTTGATGGAAATGAATAAATATGAAATATATATGAAATTAATTTAGGTTCAAGTTCCAGACATCCATGACGATTCTTTTATTTGTATGTCAATCAAAAAACTGGACGTGAATGACCGATGATTTAGGCCACAAATACTTTTCATTTGTTATGACCAGGTAACCCATTATAAGTTACCAAAACTTAAGTGCCTGTATCATCACAAACAAGGTCCAAGCAAACCAAATGTTAAAGTTACAGAGCTTTTCAAAAAGAAAGAAAACCTGGATGATCTATTTCACAACTAACTGTTTCACGAAAGGAATGGATGAGTGAATAATTTTTATATCTTGTTTTATTCACTGTATTCTTTTTTTTTTTTTTTTTTGAGAAAGAGTATCTTTTTAAAATTATGGCCGTAAATCAGTCTGGTATCATTACATTCGATTTCTATTGATTTCAGTTGTTTTCTTTAGGTAAAGCATACGACCTCTCAAGACGAATGGAACAGTCGACACGCCTCTAAAACTTTTAATTAGGTGTCAGGAAATATAAAAAATCACTATAACCTGCCTGAATTTTAACAATTAAAAAAAAAACTCACTAACCTCAAAAAAATAATGAAATTACTACAAATTGCGTTAGTTTCAATCGTTTTTGCAAAAAGTTGCTATTTTTGTATAAACAATGATAAATTTAACTCAAAATTTTTGAACAATTTTACTCACCATTTCGGGCAGGTAACTTTCAATTTTTACCCGCCCGACACCAAAGTTACCCGCCATAGGCTATCGGGCGGGTGCTAATGTCGCGCCTTGATTCAAACCTAATACTTATAATGGCCAATGATCAAGAGTTAGGCCCGATGCAGACTTCTCTATAGAATATTTTGCTTAGAATATTCTATGCTGACGACAAAATGACGTAGGTCATCGAATATCAGCATAATATTCTAAGCAAAATATTCTATACGATAGAGGAGTCTGCACCGGGCCTTACAGCTAGAACAAACATATCTTATATTGATTAAATTTATTTGACTATAATGTCACATCTTTGTATGCATTTATATTGTTTTATGTTGACAATTGAAAAAAATAAACATTTCCTGGACCTGGTTAAGAGCCTCAGTATTTCAAATGATAAAACAATGAGTTTTCCAGAGTACTCAATTGACTCATTTACACCCTAAAAATATAAGTAAACACATGATTTGCTTGATGAAAGAATTGCTATTCTCCATTGTTATCAGGGGGACAGAATTGTATGGTATGACTGTGAGTTTGCTGGAGTGGACAATGATGGCAATATAGAATTCATAGGACTGCAAGAAAACTTCTACAAACCAGTAAGTATTCTAAAAAAAATACACTCGCGGTCAAAAGTGTTTGCGCACAAATTTAACCAGCCATATCTCAAGAATCATTCATCATTTGCGTAATTTTTTTCAGATTTTATATTTTATATATATAGATCCAAAGATCTAGAACCCAACAGGAATTGCATTCACCGCATTTGAAAATATGTCGTGCTAAACATACTGTATACGTTCTTCTGCACATTAAAAAATGTAGTTTAAATCCATAACTGCACATTTGTTGGAAAACTTATAACCTGAAAATGTTCTTTACGGTTACATGGTGATAACGAGCATTGAATAATAAACTAAATAGGTACATATCAAAAAGTGTATGTGGTATATTTGTATATCCAGAAAATCATCCATGGAAGATCAAATATCAGAGGAAACATGGATTATTTATATTGGATACATATGGCAGCTATAAAAAAAACATGAATTAACTAGTCTTGGTTGTTTGATAATAATAATTAGGTTTTTTCCCGTATTTAAGCGCGCACAATCACTTTTGACCGCGAGTGTAGTCTCAATAAAGAAGTGAGTGTATTTGCAAGTTCTTTTGACCTTGAAATTGTACACTTAAGGTGGTTTCAGAGTTGCAGCAGACGACCAAGCTTGTAGTTGCAGCAGACGACCAAGCATTTGCAATTTTGAGTTGCCGTAATGTAGCACGACACACTTGCATAATTGCAGCGATGGTCTGTCGCAAGAAAAGTAGAATTTATTCTAAAAGTGTCATGGGAACCATCACGACAGGGTTATCTATATATCGGCTTGTCGTTCTTGCCGCAAAATTTTCCAAGATCGAGTTTGCGCTCTTGAAGTTTTTGACATCACTCTGGTCGTGCGACCACAACGACAGACACTCTGAAACCATCTTTATGTAGATATTGCTGCATGGATGCACCAATAGTGGAGTAAACAGAAGTGGTGCACCCAATGACTTTGATATAACGTAGACTGCCCTCCTCGTCGAATCACCGAAGTCACTAAAAACAATCAAAAATATCACATTATACCCTAATTTGCTTTATTTCATTTATAACATGTTAGTGTATTTTTATTGGAATATCTAAACCATTACTGCAATCGAGTGCTAACAAAATTATCAAAATAATCAGAAAATTAGCTGACCCACCGCCTTGGTGGCCGTGTGTTCCAGACCGAGGTTTGGGGGTCATTAATAATTAATTAGACTTCAGTGACCCCCATTTCCATAATTGAAAAAAATACTAGAATTAGGGTATGTGTAGGAATTTTGTTTACGCGATTTTGAAAAGGTTTTCTCTCTTTAATCTTGTAACATGTATAACTTGTATTTTTCTAATTTTTAAGCAAAAACTTTGGTATTTTTAAGCTACGTTGGTTTTTTAAAAGTATTTTTTGTATGGGGGGTATTTCAAAAGACAAAGTGACAGGATATGAGGAAACAATTATCCGGCAACATGAGGTAACTCTTCCATAGTCTATCTTCTTGGGTGCACCTGATGCATAGGCACAACCAATATTTCATTTGTCAGCCTGACAATGACACTGTTGTAAATTTTTACCCTTACCTTAGTTTGGTGATATCATTAGAAAAATCATTGAATGGCTTTTGTTATTTAGTGACATTTGAAAAGAACATTTTGAAAACCAAACTCAAATATCTTGAAACCAATTTTTTTCTTATCACTTTTGAAAGCTATATTTTTAGTGAACCTTTGAGTCTCATATAGGTTGTTGGTAAAAAACATGTGTACACCACCAGAACTGACTCAAATGTCCATAAAATTTGTCCTGTCATATCTAAAGGTACCTTGAGGTCGGCATAATAAATTACGAGATACGGGCAATTGAAGCTGAGCATAGTCAAAAATCACGTACAAGGTCGAATTTCTAATTTCATCTGAAATGTTACATTTGTAGTGTATTCTTTCATATAAATCAGATTCCAACTTAGAAAACATAAGACAAATGTTTTTAAAACCGCGATAAAAATCCTTTCCCCATTCAAGTTTTAACAGCACAGAAACTTTAAACTTGATTTTCTCAGAACTATAGTTTTCTAAATCAATCCGATGCTTGTTACCAATTTGGATGTAACTTTGCAACCGAACATCTAATAACTAAAAGCAAGGTGTCATTTTAAAGCTGAAAATATAATATTTCAGAGGAGACCAAAAAATCAATTTTCATTTTGGGACCCTTAAGTTGCCTTTCGATATGACGGGTCACAAATGCATTGTAGCATGCTAACATTTACTTTCAGTGAAATATGAGTTTGATTATTTATTTCTAACTTAAAATATGCCTTGATCCAGCTTCAGTCCAGGATCAATCTTACCTTATATTGGTTTAGCTAAAGAAAAAAGAAGAACAAATTCTTTTCTGATAACCAAGGACAGACAACCAAAAAAAAGCTTTAATGAAGTTTATTTTCATTGGGCCCCAAGATCTTTCTTTGTTCAGTTTTAGACTGACTGTTAAACAATTTTGAATTCTCATTTGCCATTTATTCCAGGTGTTTCAATTTTTCCAAGATAGAATATCCAGACAATATCCAATCAGCACTAAACCATGGGGAATAACTAAAGGGCATAAGTCACAAGAGGTAAGCAAAC
>JXSR01S037025.1:65449-83525 GCA_000969725.1 Ophiothrix spiculata | reverse complement strand
AAATAATAAGAATATTCCCAAATAAGTATGTAAGGATGTTTCAAATCCAATATGGATCTTGTTCTGAGATCCAAAATGGCTGATGAAATACTTAAATACGATTTCAGGCACAAAAATGTGTCTCTGAAATGTTATCAAAAAACATCGAATGTACACTTAAAATAATATATGGTAAATGACTTTAATGGACTACAACCATTTCTTCCCATATTATAATGTTGTTACCATGTATGGAGATTGTACTGACTCTTTTTAAAAATGACCGCTAAAATGCAATTTTATGCCCCAAAATATATATGATCGACTTTGAAACATAAATTTTGGATTTGAAACATGCTAACAACCTTATTTGGGTACAAATACTCCCATAGTTACTCTCACCTATTTTCCAATGATTATTTTGAACATTTGGTGTTTTGATACAGTTTCAAACTCAAATGAGCACATTTTGTGCATAGAAATGGTACTTTGACGACCATTTTGGATCTAATTACAGGCTCCATGATGAATATGAAGCATGCTAACGTCCCTTATTTTGTTAAGAAATGTTCATGTTGTTACCCTCAAAGCAATTTTCCATATCCCGTTAATGTGAACATTTGGTGTTTCTTGACAGTTTCAAACTCACTTGACCCATCGTTGGACATAAAAATGTATTTTGGCAGCCAATATGGATCACAGTACAGACTCCATAATGAATATGAAGCATGCTAACACCCTTATATGGGAAGAAATTTTCATATTGTTACCCTCAAAGTCATTTTTCGTCGGTTTTCGTGCATAAAAATTGCATTTTGTCGTCCAGTTTGGATCACAAAATAGGCTCCATGAAGAACGTGAAGTATGCTATCACCTTTATTTGGGAAGAAATGATCATATATATTGGTACCATGAAAGCCATCTCCCATCAGTAATTTAGAACATTTGGTGTTTTCAATATCGTTTTAAAGTCACTTTAACCCATTTTGTGCCTATTGTCGAATATTTGTAGCCATTTCAGATGATAGAAAAGTTTCCATATTGGATTTGAAACGTTCTTATTTGGGAAGAAATGAGCTTATTGTTACCCTCAACAATGCTCGAAGCCTTTTTCAATCGATTATTTTGAACATTTTGTCCATTTGATACAGTTTTTAACCCACTTAAACCATTTTGGCGGCCATTTTTGATCTCAAAATAGACTTCATTCTGGATATGAACGTGCTCACTCCCTTTTCTGGGATAGAATGCTCCTCCAGCATGTCCAATTACCTTAACGCCATTTTCATCAATTATTTTGAACATTTCATTTATTTGTTTTAAACTCACTTAAACACTCATTTTCGTACATAAAAAATTGTATTTTGGAAGCCATTTTGGATCTCAAAACAGGCTCCATATTGAATTTGAAACATTCTCACTCTCTTTTCTGGGATAGAATGGTTTTCAAGTTACCCTTAAAGCCATTTTGTATTGATGATTTTGAATAGTTGGTGTTTTTGATACAGTTTTAAAGTCACTTTTAACCCATTTACGTGCCTAAAATTGTATTTTGGCAGCCATTTTGGATCTCAAAACTGGCTCCATATCGGAAATTAAACATGCTCACACTCTTATCTTGTCTGGAATATTCCTCTGGTTACCATCAAAGCCATTTTCTATTGATTATTTTGAACATTTTGTGTTTTTGATACAGTTTCAAAGTCATTTCAACCCATTTTTGCGTCTAAAATCGTATGGAAATCGTATTTTGACAGCCATTTTGAATCTCAGTACAGGTATTATATTAGATTTGATACAAGCTAACAATACACTTAGGTCCGTATGCAAAAAGCAGGACTAACTTTAGTCCCGGACTAAGTGAAATTTGATTTCTTGAAAATAACACATTTTTTGGAATCTGTAATAATAAATGTTCTTGCATTAAGATCTATGATGAAATGACTAGTAATTTGACCATTTGGCTGTTCTGGAACATTAACATTTTTTCCATAAAGAACAAAAATTGGTTTAGACCAGGACCAACTAATTTAGTCCCTGATTAAACCATTTATTTGTTTTAACAATAATTGACTTTGTAATGTTCTAAAACAGACAAATAAATCAAATATTACAATTTTCAGTTGAAATCTGTAATCAAGAACATAAATCATCGCTAGATTTCCCCCAAAAATGTATGATTTTCCCAAATTTCAAATTTCACTTAGTCCGGGACTAAGTTAGTCCGGCTTTGTGCATACGGACCTTAGGGGCCAAAGAATCTCGTTGTATTCTTAAAAGTTATTTCCTGTTGACTGTTTATGATATCGAACATTTTAAAAGCTTTTTAGGTCGATTTTAATGAAAATTGACTATTTTGGCAGCCACTATGGCGGCCATTTTTAATTTTAGTATGCATATGGCATAAATTGGAGTCAAATAAACATAAAGAACAAATTAAAACTGCCTTTACTGGCTTTGTTAATCATTATGACAGTTTACAATGACAATCATCCCAGTTATGTCAAAAAATCCAAAAATCGAATGCATTTTAGGATGAATTTGCATAATGGCGGCCATCTTGGATTTGAAGGTCTAAAATTTCTTGAAATAATGGAATCATGATTCATGTCAATTTTGACCCTTAAAAGTACTAAAATCAGTTGAGAAATTGCTTTTAACACGAAAATTGCACGAACGCCATTATTTCGACATATGGCTACATAGCACTATGTTGGCTAGATTAATATTGAGAAAGCCTGTGAAATACCGCACTTAACAGTGTTTATACTTTTTAATTTAATTTAGCGTTTTTCAGAAGCATGATATGGAAAAACAAATGTCACTTACTTTGTTTAAAATTAAATTTCCTTTCATTTGACACCCAACACGATACACTTCAAACGATATTTGAGGTCAATGACCTTTGACCCCTCCGAAACGCACTTCCCCATCCCCCACCCTAGCTCACTTTTTTTTGGTAAATGTTGACACCCTTACCAACTCAAATCAGTTGAAATCAGCTTCTTTAAGATTTTTTCACAGATTGGCTTGAGATTGGTTTAATTTAGGGTTACTATTATACTAGGTATAAAAATAGTATACGACAAGACCAGGGCTCTGTAGTAGGGCAAAATATCGTCGCCTTGGTCTCAAATTTTCTGCCACCAGAAGCAAAAAGTCAGGAACCATAGGGTAAAAATTGCCCGGCGCCCGCTTAAAAAAAGCTTGCATGTGACTTTGGTTAGGGTTCCTTTCAAAATTGTCCCTTTGAAATCATAGGGACCCTTCCCAAGCTCAGACTCCCTTATATCCCCCTTGAATTCATAACTCTAAATGATTCCAATTTTCTCGATTGTGGTGTCATTTGCAGTAGGACAGCCAAAACGCGAGATCAAAGGAAGCCGACAAAATTATTAAACACGCAGACTTTGCAGCTCTGAACTGCGCACTTTTGGGGTCGAAGATGATGCTGTTTCCCGCAATATTTTGAAATATTTTCTTCAAGCAATTAAAACAATTCTGTTTACGACATTGATTTCTAAAGTTATCACATGACAGTTCAGAAAGTACTCTTTCAAACACATATATCTTTACGAATATTATTCAGCTATAACTGTACAATCATCATTCAAAGTTTTTGTTGTAATATTACAACTTGAAACTAAAAAGTTTGTTTACATTTTATTCTCTGAATAGAAAAATATTCAACGCTCTACAGTATTCAACATTATTTTAATTCGCCAGAACAAACTACGATTTATAAAAGCCGCCTATTTCCAGAAATGGGCACCCTCAAGGAAAGCATAAAATTAACAATAAATAACCATAACATTAGCCTTCGATTATACACATTTTACAGCCATTTTTTGGGGGGGTCAAATATCCAATGTGATTTTGGAAAAACTAATAAGAGTAGGTTGTAGATTAGCAATAGATCTTTATATTTCCAGAAATTCAGAGATGGGCACCTGGTAATTTTGAAAATATAGATGAAACGCAGTTCAACTTGATCGGTTTTGAAGGTAATTCTGTGGAGTTTTCTTGCTGTAAATTTTGAACAAAAGTGATGTGATAAAGTATTAAAACATCTTCAATGTCAATGATTTTATATAACCATATAAATAGAAGTCTTTACAACACAATCCCGCTCAAAGCGTTTGTTTTCAAGAATGCTAATTCAAAAACAATATTTTTGAAAAATATTTACCATTTAGGGTTATTTTTGCTGGAAAAAACTGCTGCGTAAGGCTACGCGGGACATCGCGTAATGTTTAATAATTTGATGCAAAAGGCCGCTGGCTGTCCTACTGTTTGGGGCAAAGTTTGCAGAATTGTGTTTGCGTTGCATATAAATTCTGCTATACACTCTTGTTGCTTTGCCATCTGTTTTGTACCTCACCTTTCTTTTGGGGCTGAGCCACAAAAATTACCTTGTTTTGCAGATTTGTTGCTATCCGTAAATTGGGAGTAGAATTTCTTTTTGATTAAAAAAAACCTTGTCAATTTTATCACTCTGCTCTTCCAAGCAGATGAATCAGCTGTTTGTAACTTGCAACTACATCAACCAGAAGCGACAAATTTTCACAAATAAATGACTTCATGAAGTGAATATCTACAAAAGTAAACCAGTATATGAAAACCAAACTTAAACTCACCTTCTCAATCAGGTATCAATCTGTTCGGTTGGCGACTTAATAGGCAAGGGGCAGCCTATCATTTGTACACACATTAGAGGTATAGGGGCAACCTACTTTTGTGCAAATAACTGTTGGCAAGGGGCAGCCTTCAGGAAGACTCTTTTAAGAGCCACGAATATTTAATAAGAACAACACATTAGAGGTTTGGGGCAACCTACTTTTGAGTGAATCTGTTGGCAAGGGGCAGCCTTCAGAAAGGCTCTTTTCAGAGCCACCACAATTTCAAAGAGGTGATCTGCTTTTAACACTGTTGGCAAGGGGCCGCCTTCAGTGAATGGCTCATGCGAGTCATCAGTGGGAAGTGACGGCCCACATGTCTTTATAATAATATTTGTCCTGAAGTCAGAGCTACTCCTCACGAAAGCTTGACAATTAAAAACTTGTCCGACGGCGAACCCGTTAAAATCTACCAATTGTTATGAATTTCCGTCGTAAAAGCGTTTCTCAAAAAATTTAAACTCACCTCTTCGAACACAATAATGGAAGTACTTGGCACAGTTTTCTCTGTTGGTTTGTCCATCTTTTTAGTTGTCATTTTCACAGCAGGAGACTTGGGTTTTTCTTTGGGCTTAGTAGCTTTTGACTTCTTTGACGATTTAGGAGAATCTAATACAAAATACAATATAGAAAAATAAGTAAAAGCAACAATTAAAAAACTAAAAGCATATGACACATAAATTGAATCAATAATTAAGGTGGATCGAAAGGATGTTTCTTGAAATTAAAAACTGCATTTAGAGGCACTTGATTACATTGAACAAGTAAAGCTTAAAACACTGAGCAAAATGGTTTTTGTTTGAAGGAAATCGGACATACGGTTGCCAAGATTACACTCCGTGTGTGCTGCGCATGTCACCTAACCAATCAGGACGCAAGAATATAAAGTACGCGGAGTGCAGTGGATTTTCACAATGCACTGCGCTTGTTGCGGTCCGGTTTGCGTGGCGGGCGTTTAGTGTGTATGAATGTTTCATTGTTTTTGTCGGGTGATTATTTATTTAGTTAAGAGAAGTTTTGGATTTTGATAGTCATATTAAAGGCCTTATTTCTTTACACAAAAGATACATTATTATTTTTCTGTCGTGTATGAATTAGATTAATAAATTTGCATTCCATAATGCTCGTAAAATGAGACAAAATCAATGCACTTGCGGTAAATTTTGATTGCTGTCCAATGCACTCGGCCCCTACGGGCCTCGTGAATTGGACGCATCAAAATTGACCGCGCGTGCATTGATTTTGTCTCATTTCACTCGCGTAAGAAATGCGCATTTATTAACCTATAATTCTGGTTTGCAGCAAAACCCTGGCATCCCACACTCCATAAATACTGCTCAGATGCATTATCATATTCCAGGACAAAATTTAAGAAAATGCTAACATAAACTCAACAACTTTAGCAAATAAAATATAAATTTCCTTGGGTAAAAGCAGTGTTACATGTATTAGCAACACAGGGCTACACCGGACGGTGCCACTCAATACTCTCCAAGTTGATTTTGAATCCAACCAATTATCTAGCCTTTCAGTTTCAAAGGTTAAATAACAAATTGGAATAAACAGGGAAATCAAAATCTAAATTGTCTTTTCCTTTTATGTACGTTGGTTTCATAATGTTGTCCTGGTTGTTGCACAACCAGTGACATCAAAAAGTTCAAAAAGATCTAGACCTTGTCCTGCTTGTAACATTGGTGCCAAATATAACATGCCGATATACTGCTTATCTTGTTGTGTTTGATGCAAACACATTTCATCAACAGTTGGATTTACTTTAAAGGGGCATTGGACAAAATTTCGAAATTTTATTTGTGGATGATTTACACTTCATATGTTAGAAAAAAACAGTCAATTACCAGATATCGGGAAAATTTTGATCAAAACCTTCAGAAAAGTCAAAAATTTGAATTTTATTTTGTTTGTTGATTATGGGTATGAGACTATATTCTCTAAACGTATTTATTGATTTTATATATCAAGAAAGAGTCAAAGATTTGTTTGTAAATCATTCCTTTCACATCATAGATTGCAAACAAATCAAATGAAATTTGGAGTTTGCTTTAGATCTCCTAAAAAGGTCAATTTTAAAAATTCAACTATAGAGGGCAGTATTTATCGTTGTCGACAACGATAATTAAAAACAAAGGAATATTTAAGTATTTTGATATATGGGTTTTGAATTTGACAATGAAACTTTGCATGCTGTCATGATTACCACTAATATCTCGAATGATGCAAAAATCTCAAATTGCTTGGGAAAAAGTTTTGGGATGATGCTGAACTTGACCAATGCCCTTTAACTTTTCTTACAACTAATCATTGTGGCAAGAGAGGAAATATATTATGCTACATCGCGACAGCTCAAAAGCACAATTATTCTGTCATCTGCCATAGCTACACACAACAACACACAGGCTACTCTGCAATGACCTAAAATCAACCTAGCGCTTAAATTTGCCTAGCTAGATAATAGTTCCATGTTTTTCCTACCTTTATTTGCCTTCTTGGCCGTGTCATCAGCTGCAGCCTTTTTGAAGAAATTCGCAAACGCTTTAGGCATTGGAGGTTTCTTGTCATGCTTCAAAGCTTTCTTCCTTGGAGACTTGCTTGGTGATTTCCCTGGTGACATCTTAGGACCTGGCCTGAAGAAGCTGTTGAGGCCCGATGTGACGCCTGGCTTGGTTACTAGGTGATGGGACTGTGTAGCTTCTCCTAGCTCAGAGAGAATTTGTCTTCCTATTCTTTTAGAGGATGCATTGACTTCGAATATCTAAACAGAAAAATGACCATCACAACACAAGGATGGCGAGTCATGTAATAACATATAAATGAAGGTTAGCATTTACTGGATAACTTGTGCCTCAAGTGGTCTATTTTTTCTGTCTTGATATTTATTTCTCATCCTAGATCCTAGTAAAACATATTCAAGCATTGCATTGTTGAATTTGATTCTCTGGCAGTATGTCTTTTATCATTTATCTCTTTATATAAGAGTGTTACACACCCGTCTTTATAACTACTCTCAGTGACAATAGGCTATAAAAATACAGAGGAGATTGGAGAATCAAAAACCAACATTGAAACCATGTTCCTGGGCATAAGCATTAGTAGCAGCAGTTTTGCCACATCCAGATGGCCCTGAAATCAGCATTCGGCTACAAAAGAGATTGAAGAAACACAATAACCCACCTTGAAACCATGTTCCAGGGCACAAGCATTTATAGCAGCAGTCTTGCCACACCCAGATGGCCCTGAAATCAGCATAGTATTGCAGAGGAGATCCTCTTCATCTGAGTAATCGCTGTCACTGTCTGAGCTATCGCTCATCTCAAAGTCAGTATCACTGTCCATTCCATCTTTGTCTAAAAATAATAGTGAGATATATGTCAGGAGTTTTACTGCAATATTAAGTATAGCAGGAATATTCCTATTGCGTTAAATTTAAGTTTTCTTGTATTTCAAAATATAAGTGATGCTCTCTTTCCCGTTGAAAATAGCACTTGTCTTTTCCCGGTGCTTAGAATTTAAGCTAATAAACCTGATATCTATGTACAACATGTACACATGTAACAAATTGTCCTGATTGGGTGATTGAGGTTAAAACCTTACCATAGTTCTTGGTCAGAAGTATCTGATTTAAAAGAAAATTATTTTTGAAATCATTGAACTTCCTAAAAATCTTGAATACTGGAACACAACCAATGTGCTTGGAAACAAGAATATCAATGCGTATAGTATGGAAACTTGATCTAAATAATAAAAGCTAAGTCAAATTACCAATCAACATGCACACAAATACGGTGAATTTCTGTATTGTGTGGTCACCAACACACATTCTCGTATATGCACTGAACTAATTTGATTTGTAAGAAATTTAATGACTTCAATAATAACTTTAAATGTCAGTGCTCCCTTTCAAGTTTTACTAGTGTCCAGCTAGCCCCGCCTTCCATGTCAAAAATAGACCATGAACTCCCGATTTTTAATAACTTACAGAATTGCATTGTCTGAAGTGGCTTAGACTACAAGCCAAAGTTTAAATTTAAAAGAAAACAATAGTCAAATGCATTCTATTTCATGAGAGATAATAAATTAATGCTCCCTTCCAATTTTTACCTGTGTCTTGACCTGTGCCTTTCTTGTCAAAAAAAAACCACTTTGGATTTTGAATAGCTTTTAAACTATGAATGCAAATGGTCTTTAGACAACTAGCAATTATAGTCTTACTTTTAAAAGAAAATTATGGTTGAATGTATTTATTTCATCACAGTTGCTAAATGCGATTATTGTCACTGAAAACAGACCAAGGCTCCGCTCCTCTAAAGATACCACTAGGCTTGTTGTTCCTCGGTCGAAAAGAAAAGCCGGAGACAATTCTTTCGTTGTTGCTGCTCCCTTGATTTGGAACGGTCTCCCAGTGGATCTTAGAGAATCTGTGTCTGAGCCTGTTTTCAAACGTAAGCTCAAGGCCCATTTATATCCGTCTCAGTTATGACTTGGCTTTCGCATATATAATTCTGGTTTTGTTTTTGCTTGTCCATTGATTGTATTTTATATGTGTGTTGTTTTGATTTTGTGAAGCGCTGTGTTTCTTTGTAGAGCGCTATATAAATGCGTTATAATAATAATAATAATAATAAATGTGGGCTTCGTTTTGATTTTCATCCCAAATCCTGACCTGTGTCTTTCCTGTCAAAAGAACATGGACTTCACATTTGAACAATGACATTTTATGCCAAGAGGATAAGAATGTCACTTGGGGATGAGAGTATCAATCACAAGTAACAACCAACCTTTAAAATAGGATCAATAGACCTTTTCAAAACACGACTATCCGAGAATTTCCGAAGCTGATTTTACACTTTCCGGCAATTGTCGAAAGAAAAAGTGACTCTTCAACACAATAACCAGAATGTTAAGTTCGCGTTCTCGTTAATTGGTTGCGTACGAATTCGAACTTGGAATTAGCGTCGGCACTACAGAGTCACTTTCAGTTTGATCGCCCTGCAACTTCAAATCTTATAAGCTTAATCAGCGCAGATCAGCCGATTTCAAATGGAAATTTCACTCTTTATGTCGGTGAGCTTATGGTACCATCGGCCAAAAGTTGTTCAGAATGAGTGTATCTAATATTGTATGGGTCTGGTTCTAATTATTTTTCACTTGTATTGCACTGAAATGCGAGTGATTTTTCGGACTTTTTTGTTGACAAAATCGTGCATACTAATGAGCTTGTACGTGATTGGTTGAAAAAATGGCCATGTGATCAATGTTCCGGAGATTTCCGAATGGATTTTGAAAAGGTCTATAAGTAGTGGTGATAGTTTTGTACACCTCCTAAAATGTCACAATGGCCACAACATTGGCAACAGGC
Organism: Ophiothrix spiculata; assembly: GCA_000969725.1. Lineage (NCBI taxonomy): Eukaryota > Metazoa > Echinodermata > Ophiuroidea > Amphilepidida > Ophiotrichidae > Ophiothrix > Ophiothrix spiculata. Next base: position 73,496 of record JXSR01S037025.1, on the reverse strand, counting down.
ATTAAGATGATTGCTGTTACAGTCCAGAAACTGTCACAAAATTCCCATATGAATAATAACGTTGGGTGTTCATGGTTAATAACAAAACCGTTTACATGTTTTTTTAGGCACGGTTCCCAATTCATGACGAAAGCTTTTGAGTCAAAAGGGCTTGACGCAATTTTCTTGCATCATGGTGCAGAAAAATAATGAGTCATGATTCAAAGCTAGATGTAGTATAATAGTGTATTGAATGATGCAAAAAATGCATCAGGGCCTCTATCATTATAAAGACTACTTCAAAGGATGTAGTTATGTGTTTCTCCTAATATTTTTGCACCATGACTCAAAATGCATTTCGTCATGGTTCTTGCGTCAAAGCCTTTATATAAAGATGATGCATATGAAAATTACAATATTTGGTGAAAATTAAAATGCTTATTTAACGTGCTATTTCATCAAGATCACAGCATGGCTGTCTATGCAGATATCACAATCAGATCACATCCTCCATAATGGCTGCTAAAAAGTGCACTTTATAGTCCATAGTTAGATTTTAAGTATCTAGACAGCATCGGGACGAATAAGGGACAGCGATGGGAATAATACCCTACTCTTCACATACCCAGCTGTGACAAGCATATATTGGTGAGACTCTCCCATATATAAAATCCAAGAGAAAGGTTAAAAGAACACATATCATGGTTAACCGTTTGAAACAGTTTACGGCAGTTCCATTCGTGTACTCGTTTACACGTGTCCCAAAGTTACATATGACTACTGGTTGAAGTAGTCTAATTTAATGCAGCCTGTGTGTTATTCATGTGATTTTTGGTTGCGATATACATGACGCAAGAAATAAAAGGCTTCCTTCTTACTATTATTAACCAATCCTCTTTCATAGAAATTTCTACATCCTAAATGCAGGCATGAGAAATCTTGTATTTTCCTGAAAAAAGCTGGAAACACTTGAAAAGCGCGTAAAATTGGTAAAAATGTCTCAAAACAGGCCGAAAATAAATATTGAGGAAATTTTGACATCAAAAAAAGCTGGAACCAGCTGAAAAGCTGAAAAATCTCATGCCTGCTAAATGTCATTTATACTGGATTGGAATCCCAGACCTCTACAATGGCCAGCAATGTACGAGGGGATATCAAAAAGTTTTAAACTTTGTCCAGAAGGGATTGAGCTATATCAATGAAATTTTGTCAGAATAGTCACTCATCTTTATGTACATTATAGTGCAGAAATTGTCTCATAAGTAGTTTTACTTTCTTTACAGGTGGTGATTGATGTCATCTACCTACCCGCTTCAAACATAAAATTTTTGAGGAAATTGAGACATGTGGCGTAATTAAGTCTCTGCATTTGAAGGGAAACAGAGCCAAGTAAATTTTATTGGCACCACCAAAGTTAGTTGTTTGATACCATAGTAACGGGTAGGGTTTCCTCTATCCATTGATACCAAAATTATGGAAATCGGTCCATAAATGACGTCACAATGGTGTGATAAAACATGACCGACCTGAACATGTTGATTTTCATTGAAATATAAAATCAGATTTTTTCAATAGAGAGGATCCCTACAATAACCGTCTGTAGACAATCAGTTAAAAATGGGAGAAATGTGTTACTTTGCACATTGACTATGTAAAGATGCCTAACGTATCTAATAATGAAATATCATTCCTGGCAACATTCCTTCAGGGTAAAGTTTAAAACTTTTTGATACCCCCTCGTATTAGCCACTGTGTAGGCACTAAATCGGCAGCAATTCATTCCTCCTATGCATACCATCTGGAACATAATTGACTTATGCTGCTTTCATACTTGTGTAGTTTTGTAGCTTTGTCACTTTGACAAATATTTTTTACAAAAACTTGTCACTTCCGGTTGTCGTAACGGCAAAGCTATATGTCGCTAGGATAATCAATATCAACACAATTTTGTCACACAGCAAGATTTTTTGAGTTGAAATAAATTTAACTTTTAAAGCAACATGAAGTGACAAAGCTGCAAAGGGACAAAACTTTAAAGCTACAAAAGTGTCAAACAAAGCAGACGCCAGACACAAAGTTACAAAGCTGCAAAAAGTATCCAAGTTACGTCTCATTGCTGGTAAGACAAGTGCAGCTGTAGTGTACATTACAGAGACTTGGTTAGATTCCACCATAACCGATGCTGAGATAAAGATAGAAGGATACTCAATTTTACGTAACGACCGCAACCGTCAAGGCGGTGGTGGGTGCTTATTTATTCGTAATGATCTTGCTTATAATCTGCGTACGGATCTTCAAGATGACAGCATCAGAACTGTTGAGCTATGATCAGAATCTGGTCTGGTCTGGTCTGATATTTTGTTACCCAAATCTAAACCCATTGTGGTGGGGACAACCCTCACAGAGACTTGCAGAGATTTTTGTAATTTTAACTGAATTTGACTGAAAATGTGAATTTCCCAATACTTTTGTACAGTGAAGATCCAAGCATTTTTGCCTGAATTCAGGCAAAAACCTGAAGATAATCATGCCTGGACTTGGACTTCCACGTTAATTTTGATAATGCGCTCTCAAAAATCGACCCTTTAGTTGGGTCATCTCGAGGACTCCCGTGACCGTGGAGAGCGAAGGTTGGTTTCTTGGTGGATTTGTCATCTTTGAAGGTTAAATAACAAAACTAGCGAGGGTGCCTCTCCCAAAAGTGTGGGCAATTTCCGTGGGGGGCCAAAATCCAAAATGGCCGCCGTCGGCCATTTTAAAAATTTTGTTTTTCAACAGTTTGGCCTAGAGCACTGATCAAGATGTGTATTATGGGATTTTGGGGGTCAAGGAATCCATATTTAACATCAGTTTTACTATTTGACCTTGTTTGGTCCTTCAAATCCAATATGGCTGCCGTCGGCCATCTTGAAAATGAGTTTTTCACTATAGTTTGACCTATAGACCTTATCAGCATGTGCTTTTCATGGTTTTCAGAGTCAATGAACTCATATTTGAAGGAAGTTTTATAATTTGACCCCAATTTGACCTCCAAATTCAAGATGGCCTCAAGCAAGATATCCAAGATGGCCGCCAAAATTCCCGCCAAACTTACTTTATTCTCATTATAATCGTCTAAAAGTGTCTTTTAAAACACTTTATGCTCAAAATTATTTTGGAATATGGCTTCTGGAGTTATAACAAATACATCTGACTCAATTGTTTCATTTGCATATTTCAATTTCAAAATGACCGCCAAGATTGCTGCCCAGATTGGCGCCAAAATAGTTTATTTTCATTAAAATCTACCAAAACAGCCTTTAAAATGCTTTATATCTTAAATATTCAACAGGATATATATTTTGGGCTTACAAGATCATATGTCCCCTAATTGTATTTGTATAAATTTGTATAAAAATCACAATTGTGTGTGTTCTGAAATCCAAGATGGCCGCCAGAATTATGTTTCTGTGTGCAAAAATGGGTCAGAGGCAGTATCGGAAGCACCCAAATGTTCAAAATAATCGACAGAAATGGCTACACAGGAAATAATAGGAGCATTTTTTCCTAAATAAGGGTGTAAATATTCTTCAAATCCAATATGGAGCCTGTACTGAGATCCAAAATGGCCGCCAAAATACAAATTTAGGGTTAACAAAGATCATTTCTTCCTAAATGAGAGTGTTTGCATGTTTCAAAATCAACTTGAGTGTGTACTGAGATTCAAAAAATTATGTCAAAATGCAATTTTATGCAGAACAATGGGTTAGGAAAATGTACTTAACACTTGGTTCTGAAAAGTTTCGGGCTGTTGACTAATTGTTTATTTCAGTTGATCGCCCATTGAGTCTTGAAGCGGCCCATGAAAATGACTTTGAAACTAAACACCAAATGCTCAAGAAATCCATCGAAAATGGCTTTGAGATTAACTATTAACCCAAATAAGGTTGTTAGCATGTTTCAAATTCAATATTAGTGTTTCAAAGTTGCTTATATCCCTTTTCGTACATAAAAGTGTATAATTGTGGAAATTATGGATAATAGTATAGGCTCAAAATTATATTTTAAACATCTACCATCAAAGTCATTTACCAACTATTATTTTATAAGTTTTTGGAGTTTTCGATACCATTTCAAAGTCTTCTTAACCCATTTTTGTGCTTAAAATCTTATTTAGGCGGCCATTTTGGATATCAGTACTGTAATACAGGCTCCACATGGGACATCAAACATGCTAATACGGTTACTTGGAAAGAATTGATCCTATACAAAGATCATTTGATTTTATTTGTTACTGTTTTGAAGTGCCTTTAACCCATCTTTGCACATAAAACATAAAACATTTTGTGGCCATTTGGGATTTCAAAACAGGCTCCATATCAGATTTGAAATATTGCTTCCACCCTTGTTTAGGAAGAAAGGCTAATATTGTTACCCACAAAGCCCTTTTCCATCAATCATTCTAAACATTTATTGTATTTGCGGTTTCGAAGTGCTTCTAATTTATTTTTGCTCCTAAAAACTTATTTTGGCTGCCATTTTGGATCTTGATACTAGGCTCTACATTGGATTTGAAACATGCTATATATATATACCCTTATTTGGGAAGATGCTCCTATTATTACTTGTTACATTCATTATTTTGAATATTTGGTGTTTTTGATATTATTACGAAATGCCTCTTACACATTTCTGCACATTAACATATTTGTGGCGGCAATTTTGGGTCTCAGAAGAGTCTTATAACATACCAACACCTTTATTTGGAAAGAAGTGTGCTCATATGACTTACAAAGCCATAATTAACTTATCATTTTAAAAAATTGGTGTTTTTAATACCATAACAAAGTGCCTCTAACCCATTTTTGCACATAACAATGTGTTTTTGGTGGCCATTTTGGATCTCAGTACTGTCTCCATAATGGATTTGAAACATGCTACACTTATTTGAGAAGAAATGCTATTATTTTTACCCACAAAGCCATTTTCCATCGATTATTTTGAACAATTGGGGGTTGTTTACACTATTCTCAAGTGTCTCTAACCCATTTTGTGCACGAAAACATATTTTGGCGGCCATCTTGGATCTAAGAACAGGCACCATTTTAATTTTGATACAAGCTTAAAATGCATTTGGGGGCCCAATGATCTTGTTGTAACCCTAAATGATATCTCCTGATGAATATTTAAGATATAAAGCATTTTAAAGGCTATTTTGGTCTGAGACGGCTATAATCGTCTCAGGTTTTGGTAGATTTTAATGAAAATTGACTATTTTGGCGCCAATCTGGGCATCATCTTGGCGGTCATTTTGAAATTGAAATATGCAAATGACACAATTTAGAGTCAGATGTATTTGTTGTAACTCCAGAAGCCATATTCCAAAATAATTTTGAACATACAGTTTTAAAAAATACTTTTAGACGATTATAATGAAAATAAAGTATTTTGGCGGGAATTTGGGCGGCCATCTTGGATATCTTGCTTGAGGCCATCTTGAATTTGGAGGTCAAATTGGGGTCAAATTATAAAACTTCCTTCAAATATGAGTTCATTGACTCTGAAAACTATGAAAAGCACATGCTGATAAGGTCTATAGGTCAAACTAGTGAAAAACTCATTTTCAAGATGGCCGACGGCAGCCATCTTGGATTTGAAGGTTTAAACGAGGTCAAATAGTACAACTGATGTTAAATATGAATTCCTTGACCCCCCAAACCCCATAATACACATCTTGATCAGTGCTCTAGGCCAAACTGTTGAAAAACAAAATTTCAAAATGGCCGACAGCGGCCATTTTGGATTTTGGCCCCCCACGGAAATTGCCCACACTTTTGGGAGAGGCACCCTCGCTAGTTTTGTTATTTAACCTTCAAAGATGACAAATCCATCGAGAAACCAACCTTCGCTCTCCACGGTCACGGGAATCCTCGAGATGACCCAACTACTTCTCAAGAATCATATATTTTTGGTGATAGCAACATTTGCACAGGAACTGAATATGGTGACTGTAAAAAATCATCAATTACTAAAGATTATCTTAATACTATCTGGTGCCAGTTTTCAACAAATAATTAAAACAAACCGACTTAAACAATCCATCATTTGAATAATATTGATCATATCATATGTAATTTCAATAATAGAATATCTCACAGTGGTGTCAAGTGACCACAACATGGTCTTTTGCACAAGGAAGCAGACTAAATTTTCATTTAAGGTGGCCTAGCACAGATGCGGTGTCGGACACGAGTGAGCTGATATCAGCGGCGTTGGACACAATTTCAAAGTATTTATCCCGGGCTTTTAGCGTACTTTTTGGCGTACTGTATCTTGCGCTTTAATAAAACGCGACCTTCCACGTGCGTCATTTTTACATTCACGCATAAGACCATGCGCGTTGCTACTGACAGCGCAGGACCCAAAGCGCACAGTGCGTAAGGGACTAGTCACTGCTAAAAAAAATGTCAATTTTTTGCCTTATTTTGCTTTATATCTCAAAAAGTAAGTCGGTGACCATATTTTTTTATTACGTTTTTTTAAAGAACTATATAAGGACCAATACATATTTGAAAAAGAGAGAAAAAAATAGAGCCGTTTTTTAATTATAAGTGTTTTGTCTTAATTTTTTCGATTTTACCATAGACGTCAATGGTAAAAAGTGGTAATACATACCCTTTTTAAAATGGATTTTTCTCAAAAACTAAGTCGGTGACCCCCTTTTTTTTATTTCAGAAATGTGATCAGCACACATAAAAACACCATATATCAAAAAATAAGAAAATTAAATAGAGGAATTCTATCTGTGCTAGGCCACCTTAATACACATAAAACTGTTTCTATAAGATCATCGAAACGTTACAGTTCAGACCTTCTGTTAAGCTATCTACGCAACTGTGACTGGTCTTCGGTTGTTAACTCTCAGTGTGTCAATCAGGGATGCAAATCATTGAAGCCAAAATTTTCTGAATTGTTTCAAAATTTCCTGGAAAGAGCACTTTTCCTATTGTTTTATACAGGACAAAATTTCCTGAAAACAAGATATTATCAGTAAAATTTCCTGAATTCAGTAAAATGCTTGTATCTCAAAAACGAGCACGCTGCCCTATATTTTTTTATTTTAGATTCATTATCAGCACAAATAAATCTACCAAATACTACATTTTTAAGAAAATAAATGGAGGATTTGCATCTCTGAGAAACCCCTTGAAGTCACTGGGTTATAGCTCGAAATCTACAAGTGATGCAACGTTTGTTCTTGACGTTGATGGGAATCTTTGTCAAATTGAAACCCTATTTATCAAAATATTTAGGTATTATTTAATTATTGTTGTCGACAACAATAAATACTGCCCCCAATAGACCATATCGATAATTGACCTACTCCCGCCGTTGATGGGGTAAATCCACAGATTCGGACGGGGAACGGAACTCAGAGCGAGAGCAAGTAGTGTGTTTATCATACTATCATACTTCTGAGTTCCGATTCCCTGTCCGGTTCTGTGGATTTACCCCATCAACGGCGGGATTATGTCAATTATCGATATGGTCTATTATAGTTGAATTTTTAAAATTGGCCTTTTCAGGAGATAGATTCTAATGCAAACTCCCATTTTTTTTTTACTTTATCTGCAATCTATGATGTGAAAGGAATGTTTTGCACAAAAATCTGTAGCTCTTTCTTGATATATAGCGTCAATAAATACGTTTACATTTTATAGAGAATAGCCTCATTTCCAAGATCAGCAAACAAAATAAAATTCAAATATGTGACTTTCCTGAGAGTTTCGATTAAGATATTTCCAGCACCTGGTAATTGATTGTTATTTTCTAACATATGAGGAGTAAACAGGGTTGTAGCTAGCTGAAGACTTGTGACGGCTAAATAGTCACAATTTTTTTTCAACTTCATCTTCCTCCCAACAAATCTGCAAAAAAGTGCACAACACCCATACATAAACAGGGGTAATTTTAACAAATTTGTGCCAGTTGATATATCTACAATTCAGCAGAGTGTCGGCTATTTTGCCTCAGTGCCGGTTGCTAATGTCCGGCACCGACCAGTGTAGCTACATCCCTGGGTAAAATT
>JXSR01S037025.1:48921-64454 GCA_000969725.1 Ophiothrix spiculata | reverse complement strand
AAATTATTTTACAAGTTATTTTTGAAAATTCAGTAGGATGATTTGGTCTCATACATATGTATTGAGCCAGGAACAATCAACAATTCGGGAGAGGAACAAATAGCACAGGGAAGCCCGTCATTCCTTGTTTAAACTTATTTAAGGTTTTACTTTGGTTTTGTTGACCCAGATTTTACATTTGATTGTCACTCTGATTGAGCTCCTATAATATCATTCAATTTCCCAGCAAAGTAAATCATGCACAAAACAAAAATACTTTGATCAAGAATACACTTGGACATAAATAGAATATTGGTCTCTCAACCCAATCACTGTGACTTATGCGTTAACTGAAATACTGTATAGCGGAATATTTTCGCGGGTTTAATTTTTCGCGATTTAACCCGTTCTGGCTACTTCAGTGGGTTTTAAATTCGCGTTTTCAAGTTTATACATATTGAGGTCAATGTAATATAACATTATTTTCGCGGGGTTTAAAATTTGCTGTTGACTGATTAACCGCGAAAAGCGCGAAAAATTAAACCGCTATACAGTAATTTCATTTTTTCTTTACTGCACAACTTACCTGCTTTTAAAGTTGCCTCATCTTTCTCTGGAAAAGCTGAACTGACCTCTGACCTCTGACCCTTGACCTGCTCCTTGTCATGTGTACTCCTCTTGCTTCTTCTTAATTCTCCCTGTCCCTCTTCCTTTGCCTTTGCATTCCTCCGAGAGCGACGACTTCCAACATCTGTATCACCTGCATCCTGACGTGATCGCTTGCGTCGACTATTTCCATCGTCTTCATTATCCAAGATGGCTTCTGATTTACGTTTTCCAGCTTTCTGCTCTGGTTTCAGTTGGGTAAATTTCTTGTCCGATTTGTCATTAGTGTTGTCTGAAAATTCAAATTGAATTACAAAATTAGTTGTTTTGAAACTATATGACCTTATTCTTTGTACTGGTACTAGTGCTATTTCATACTGAAGGTTGTTTCAAGCCATTTAATCCGTACAAAACAATTTGTCCATGCTGACATTACAAGCTCAAAAATGATTTATATCACTTGTTGATATTGTTCAGTGTTTTGCCCATGATAAGTAAATATTTACCAAGAAAATTCCTTTGTTTTCTATTGATTTGGGGCAAGTGGTGTATTGGGCTGTAACTCCATTTAAGAGTTTCTGGCGACTTTATCTGGGTTCGTGGGAATAGGCCACATATATTTTGATTAGGCTATGTGAAGCAACAGAATAACAAAATTTTCCGGCTGAAATGGATTCAACTCGCAACAAGTCAAAGATGCAAAACAACATGATCCTTGCCGCTCAGCCCAACCAGAAAAATGAACAAGTTGGTTCGCAAACCAGACTGTAGTCTTGCCTGTGTTATCGACCGCCTACTTCATTGACTGCCTACTTTGTGAATCACCTACTTTGTTGATCGTCGACTTAATAATCCATCATAATGGAACAATTTGACACCTAAGATGACCTTTTGACCTTGCCCTTGGGTCAAGCACTACTTTCTATGGTCGTACGTTTAACCCATGTGGGGTCAGGGGTTCATGAGTTATGACCTTTTACCTCAAAATGACTCAGGTCAACTTTTTGAACAATTTTGAAATTTGACCTAAAATGACCTTTTGACCTTGAATGAACTTCACCGCACCCCCTCAAAAAAAACGGCACATCGGGTGTGCTAATCCCGAACTCCTTCACTTCACTAAGTTTCATTACCATAGCCCTTACGGTTTAGGGATACGCATAAATATGCAAATTAGGTACTTGTTCAGAATTTCTGGATATGACCTTGACTGCCTATGACATTAACATGACCTTGGGATAATTTGTTGACCGTGTATGTATCTCAAGGCAACTTTTTGACCATTTTGGAAATTTGACCTCAGATGACCTTTTGACCTTGACTGACCTTACTCTTGGGTCAAGCACTTTCTAGGGTCTAAGTTTAATCCATGCGGGGTCAGGGGTTCATGAGTTATGACCTTGACCTCACAATGACCTTGGATGACCTTAGGTCAACTTTTTGAAGAAAATTGAAATTTGACCTCAAATGACCTTGAAAATTTTTCAGGCGAGACAAAAACCGAAAAACAGACATTAAAATTGCAAAGCAACATGTGGTATTATAAACCAGCATTATTCTTCATAATGCAAAGCCTTATGAAAAGCCTTGAAAATTCAGAACTATATTTACCTGAAATAATAAATTTAAAACTATGCATCAGCACTCACGTTTTTTGGTCGAATAATTTCTCAGTCCTCAGGGAGTGGTATCTATCCGAGTTGTGTCTGACATCTGATTTCCTGTTCTGGACGTTGGTGGTGTCCTTCTTGATGTTGATAACAGGAAATCATAAACTTTGGAAGTTCACGGCCCCCGTCCCTATTAAGGGTGGGGTTAAGTTCTTTCTTGATATATATAGCCTCTCTCACTTTCCTTGGAATAAGCTTGTCCTCCCTGCACAAAATTTCAACATTGTTGGTATCTAGTTCATGTCCTGAAATTATTCGACCAAAAAACGTGAGTGCTGATGCATAGTTTTAAATTTATTATTTCATGTCTTCAACCAGCACATATAAATCTCTTCATTCGCGTATGTTTACCTGATTTGTTTGGTGGTGGCAATGGCTCCCCTTTGTGTTTGGCCTGGTATCTCTTGAATAGTCTCCTGACTGGAACCTTGGTGTTGTTCTTACAGATGTCCTCTATTAAGATCTTCAGGGTATCAGATGAAAATTCTGGATGTCCATTAAAATCCTGAAATTCAGATTTTTAAATAATATACAATATATACTGACTTGAAGATCTCTGGTTAAAACTATGGGCCTGAAGTGACTAAAATTTAGCTATTTTACTGAGGGGCGTAGCCCAGAAGTAAAATAGCTAAATTTTAGTCACTGAAGGACCATAGTTTTAATCCAGAGATCTGAAAAATGTTTGCATATATTTGTTTTATATACTGTATTAATAAATCTTAAATAATGTAATTTTTACTAGCCCATGGCCCGATTTAATATAAAAAAATGCATTAACAAAATGGTATAACCATGAATGCAAGCAATAGGTTAATGCGCGTATTGGCTTGCGTGTCTAAGTTTGTTGCGCACGTAAGTCCGTGCGTGAAAATGACGCGGCTATACATTGCGCAGAAAAGCCGTAAATAGTCTTTCAAAACCCGTAAATAGTCTTTTTAAAACCCGCAAATAGTCTTTTCAAAAGAACTATTTACAGGTTTTTTTCTAGATAGTTGAAATTATTTGAAATAAGGTCACAGGGTTTCAACACGCTTAAATTTATTAATACAGTATATAACAGTATATATTTGTTGCAACGAGCATATGCACTAGACAGGGTAGTATATAAACATCAGGAGGATGGGGAACTCAAAATAGATTTGAGTATGGATGTGTCTATGCGATCTTCAAAGTGGTATCCATAAAATTATCAGCTATACAAAGATAGACCCATGATCTTTTCAGTTATTGCCCAAATTTACAGCCAAATTTTTATAATTTTGTTAAAACATGTATACAAATTTTCACATTCAAATCATACCAATCTAAAAAAAACAACAGCAATAAAACTGGGGCTGCTTGACGCCGCATTGAATAATCTAATTTTGTACTAACGCTTGTTTGACGCACCAACTGCAGCACAATTTTTACTGTCTCTGCCTCAAGCTGATTTGATTGTTGTCATATTTTTAACGCGCAAAGCATAAACTCCTGATACCACAGATTTGGTTTGTACTTCTAGGGTGAAGGAATACCGAGTCATAAAAAAGCAATACTAGCTGAAATGGGCACCACATTGAAAGAGCTAGAAAAATCTTGAACAAATAATGTGTATTTCCAAGTAGATCATGGATTTACCTTTACAATGACGCAAAAATGAGGATGATTAATGAATGAATTCTAGAGTTATGCTTTTTTCAATTGAATGACAAAATCATTTCTGTCCAACTATGGCATCGTCAAACATGCAGCTTCACGAATCAACAGTACACCAAACTGACCAAAGTCCAGATGATCTTCTTTGCAAACACTCTCTTCTAAGGCCAAAAAAAATAATTGTTGTGTTGCCCTCAGCAACCGACCCTATTCAAAAATTAAAAATTTAAAAAGTAGGATCGGTGAAACCGGTCGGGATAACTGATAAATTATCTCAGACAGAATTCCAAATCTCACTCTTTTATTGGACTTTTATTAATGGGGCATAATTAACCAAACAGGGAATTTACAAGAGCCCTTCAGCCATTCTTCTTAACTCTTTTTCAGGCAAAATTACTTATGCTTTCAACGAGATCAGCGAGGTAGGACATACGGACACGACAGGTTTATCAAGGGGCATTTTCACGGTTACGGAAGGACAGTCACATAATTTTTCTGTATTTCAAACACATACATTGCTAAAATTGAATTGGATAAAATAAAACTAATTCCATATTTAGTTGAGTATACCTGAAAGCATTCATATTCAACAGGAATTTTTTCATAAAAATTTCTCTGTCGCAAAATATGCATATTAATGAGGTCGGATACAGAAGGACAGCAAAACGGACATGGTTTTTCACCTTGAGTACATTTTTGAAAATTTTTATGAAATTTATGAAGAAATTTTATTTCAAAGTTACTGAATGCATTGCTTGGTGTTTCTGCAATAGTTTGCCACATTCCACTTCAAAATATTCCCTACGGTTATGTTTTAACAATGCGAAATGCGAAGGGATCATGGTTACGGAAGGACGGTAACAGAAGGACAATTTGTCCGCTGATTTTTGGGTGCACTGAACCGTCAAAATAGCTTTCTTTTGATACCAAATATATGGTGGTAGCATTTTTCATTGAATAGTTACATCCTTTTTTCAATATTTTTCTCATGTCCACTTTTTCGTGAAAATGGCCCAAGCTTCATTGAGGCCATGTAGATGGAAGAGCTGGACTTCAGTTTTATTTTTACGACATGATATGTTGAACAAATCTGAAGATACGTTTTAAAGCCATTAGAGCCTTTTCAGGTTTAATCAAAAACCAAAAGCAAGGTTTTTTGTCACTTTCCTTCCTTATGATATCCATGAAAAAAATGCTTGGTACTTTGACAGAAATGATTTTATACAACCATGTTAAAAGTAAGCATTTGTTGGAGCACATCTATCATCAATCATCCCCATTCTTTCACCTTTGTAAAGGTATATCCATGATCTTCGTACAAATAGTGGTGTGAGAGTCATGTGATAAAAAGAGCTGAAAAGGCTTTTTCTTGTTTTTTAAATATGGCGCCAATTTCTTCCAACTATTGCGTCTTTTATGACTCACTCAGTATATACTGTCCCACGCATACTTACAAAGTGACTATTTACCTTATGTAACTGATAACTAAGTAGTAACATCAGGGGGATGGGGAACTCAAATTAGGTATGAGTATAAGTATGTCTGTGATTTTCAAAGAGTTATCCATAAAAACATCAGCTATAAAAAAAAAAGAGACCCATGATCTTTTACACCATTGTAGGTTCAGACTTAATATTAAAGTCAAAATACTCGTACTTAACACCTGGGACCTCAAGTTTATCAGTGTGAGATACATCTCTGGTTTAAATTGTCAACTTGAATTTTTCTAAAATATCACCCACCAAATTCCTCTCCCTTTCAACACACAAAAGGAACTTGATCGACAAAACATACCTGAAATTGTGTTTCTTCCTTAAAGCCATTGTCTCTGCAAAATGTCACCATTCCACGTTTTAGGTCTGCCACCATCTGGACTGAACTGTCTGCTGCCCTCAGTGGCAGATTTACTTTTGGTAGATTCCAAAACTTTGTCTCAGCTTCATCTGTTTGTGAATATAAAGCAATGAAATCAAAATGAATTAAATGCATTTATATACAGTGAAATTGTTTTAAAGGATGGCTTATACTTGATGAATAATAATCTGTAGATTTTACATCATTCAGACAAATTGTAGGCAAGTTGTCAGTCGTTTTTTTTTTTTTCACCCAAGAAAGTTCTGTTCAGAAAGCAGACACCTCTCAGTACTTTTGAAAAAATGTGATAAATCACACTTCTTGCAGATTTCCATGATTCTCAAGCCAAAAATGTTTGTTTTTACTCCAAAATGATTTGGTACGATGTGTCATTTTACATACATTTTTGTACAACTAATCTCAGGGAGACCATCAGCGGATGAAGTTTCGTAGGAATGTGAAATTTCATATAGTTTTATTAATGTGCTTAGGGCAAGTAAAATAAAAAAATGTTTCTCGTCCAGGAGTTTAAAAATAGGAGGAAGAGGACCTTGTTATTTTCTTCTTTTTTTTCATTGAACCTGCTCTATTTTAAAAAAGACTTATTTACCCCTTCAGTGAACATGTCCAGCATGCAAAATTATATCTAAAAAGGGTCTTTTCTTGTTCTGAGAGCTAAACCTTCGGAGATCACAAAACTCTCTTGGAATGCTTCACTTAGCAAGGCTGTAGAATATGCTTTGCCTTCTGAAACACATTTAAGATAACATTATGATTGAAACATTACAAAATAAAAGAAATTTGTAAAATCTTTAAAAAAAAAAATAAGGAGGGCGGGCATAAGAAACAAGTTTATTTTTTACTCTGGCCTAATCTAAACAGGTACCTTTTTGGAGCACGTGGCTCACAGATGGAAAAGCTGGAAAAGCAAGATCCTGAACTTTTTTCTCTTGTTCTTTTTGTCTTGCTGCGCCACTTATCAAACCGCTAAAACTCAATGGCCCTGCACACAAATCTGCACCTTGGCTGAATCTCGTATCGCAACTCTCGTCGTCACTGAGTAAAATGAGGGCATCTGGCTCTGGCTGGGACTGGGCTTCCATCATTGCGGTTTGTCTCTTGCTTGCTGCTAACTGACCTTCTTTGGTGAAAAGTGGGCACAAGTTGGCTGGAACTGAGGAAGAATAAATGAAACTTGTGTATAAATTGAGCTGAATTCATCCTTAAAATGCAATGCATGCGTTTCCAATAGGCCTGGGACTTTTTGGGCAATTTTCTACCCGGGTACCCAACTTATTTTTTGGTCGGGAACCTGACCGTATTGATAATTGAGCATTGTTAAATGTTAAAAAGGGAAGTGTGACGGGTCTACTACGACCATATGATGTCCCAATTACACCAAAACGTTTTATTTTTCACAGATTGTGGTCATGATTTATCATGTTTACTTCGATCAGATGATGATGTTATCATAAATTGTTGAACACAAAATTTTTGGTTCAAAATTCTATGATTTTATGTCCAGTTCGGGTAATCGGTTTGGCAGATTTTGTACCAGGGTAAGCTCATGACTGGCGGGTACCTAGGTTTTAGTCCCAGGCCTAGTTTCCAAAAATTTCCAACAATTTTTACTACAAACGGCACCGCAAATTAATTCACACTCAAAACGCAAACGGACCGTGGCAGCCGACAACATGAAAACGCAATGGATAGTGCAGCTTTTCTCAACTGGATTTGCGTTGAAGCAAGTGGTGTTGCGTTTTGACATCAATAAATCAGAATGCTCGGTACTTTGCGTCAAATCTTAATTCAGCTTTACTAGGCCTTCACCCACAAAATGCAATCTGAAAGCTACAAATGATATTAAGTGGGTGACAGTCAAAACTATAAGATGTATGAATGCAGTGGAAAATTATTAAAAATTCTTTTAAAAAACGAACAAAATAAGCTCACTAAAATCTTGATTTAAATCAATGATTTTTTTTTTAAATCATTTGATTTAAATCTTTTTTTTTTTACAAGGCTTTCCAAAAATATTTGGCACCAAATAATATATGCAATTTTGCCCCTTGGGACAAAAATCACTGTTTTTTGTGAAAAGTTCAGTATGTGAATCCGCTTCCGAAGACGCATTCTTTATCAAGATTCGAATATTGGAGTTACAGAGCAAAAAACTTATTCAAAATATTACTCATATTTTCTCGTATTCCATGTGAAATTTCAAGACTCAGAGCGCCACAGGGTATTCACTTATGACAGCTGTAGATCACAGGGATTATTCTTTTTGCCAAAATTGATGATGTCACTAGGTATCTCTAGTATCAGGTGAGGCGGTTACAGACGAAATTTTGATTTTCTTCATCTTCCATTTTTTAAACAGATATTTTTATAGGTTAAGTTGACAATTAATTCCAGACAATCAGGTACGCTTTTACGAGCCACTGTAGCGGCTTTCCGGAGTAACCAAACCATATTCTTACTTTGAATTAAAGGCATTCTTAAATAACTGCATATCGGTAGATGTACAGCTATAAAATCACCGGCACTCTGAACACACCATATTTTAGTTAAAACCCTACCTTTCTTGGGTTCATCTGGATTAGTTTTCTTTCTGTGTAACATGGTAACAGTCCCTACTTGCTTTTGGCTTTTCACCACTTCATCTGGTTTCTTCTGATCAACATCTTTCTCTGCACCCAACTTTGGAATCTTCTTCTTATCTTCTTTGGACACGTGTTTCTTTCCATCTTTAGACTTTGTAGCTTTGGCATTCATTTTCTTTCCCAGTACATCTTTCAGACTCTTCAGAGGCTTGGTTTTCACTTTCTTATCTTCCAAACTGTTGTCAAGAATTTCAATAGTTTTGTTGAGGCTTTTGTTCAGAGCTCTCTTTGATTTCAATGGCGATGTTTTAGTTGCTTTTGCCTTTTTTAAAAGTTGTTTAGCTTTCTCCTTCTTGATTGCACTCTGTAACGATAAACATGTAAATAATCAAACACGCAATTCAAGTGATCACAGAATTTTGGTTTACCTTAAGGCCCAAAAAAAATTGTTTGGTTGCCCTCCACCGAAAAGAAAAAATGTTATATTTTTGCTTTTTTCAATATTCAACCCTCAAAATGGGATGTCTCAAATCACTACAAGAGGTATTTGATTGTTTTAATTTGGATGTCGCGGGGGAAGTTGTGAAGGCTGGAGCGGCCGATCGACCTAGCGGTCTGTGGAAGAGTATTGAAAAAAAAAAAAACTGACCGACCCTGTTTGAAAAAAGCTGTGGAGGGCAACCAAACAATTTTTGGGGGGCCTAATGCCAATATACATCTACTAGTATTAGCAAAATCATCTGCATCGTTCTGAAATCCCCAAATGTGGGAAACCAGGAAAAGGTTATGTGGAATATCATCTAAGCAAGACATCTTGTCTTTATAACAAAATTCCTAAGATCTTTTTTGCTTGGCATGTCTTTGTTGATTGGCTTTAGTAAACGATGCAAGCTTTGCTTTCTGTAATTAATAATGTAAAGTATACTTGCTGCTATTCCTTTTCATTCAGATTTTTTGGTAATAAGTTTCTTGGTGTTATTGTATGAAAGTATATAACCCTGGACATGCACATGTACAGGGGCATCGTAAGGAAAATAAGTGGAATGGCCCCTGGTACGGCATGTAGCCCTATAGTTATCAAAAATGAGGAAACAATTAAGCCCCAGAAGTCAATAGGTACTAAAAACGAACTTGCACAGTACTGTGTTGTTGTTATTTAAGCAAGGACTTTAATAAAAAGCATCAAATTAAATTTATTGAATCTTTTTTTTATACTTTTCTTTTTTCTGTCTGAAAAGTGGTGCGGCCAAAGCTGAGGATACATACAATGTATATTCCCTGAGTTTGGTTAGTTTAAAGAAATTTAAAAAAGGGGAATTTAACACCGTATGCATGATGCATCACACGTACGCTTTTGAGAGGATGGATCTAGAAAAATCCCAAACTTGTAAAAGGGTGAGGTTCAGAGAATTGTCAGTGTAAAGGGTGCCTTGATAAAAAGGGTGGAATTGAAATAAAATGGATGGTGTTGCTTACACTGTGACTAAAAATTGATGATATGCTGAGAAGTTCTGAGAATCAGAAAGACCATGAGTGATGTTGTTGCCATAAATTTGTTTTCCATATTGCTGAGGTAGGCTTAGGACTAATCATTGAACAAAAGTCGGATGAAATCAATATCCCCATCAAAATGAAAAAGTTACTTAACTTTCTGAAAAGGTAGGTTCAGAGAATTTTCAGTATAAAGGGTGTCTTGATAAAACGGGTGGGGTAAAAATGAAATGGGTGGGGTAAAAATGAAATGAGTGGGGTTCAAACCCCATTGCATACAGTGGGTACTCATTTTATCCCCATTCAATTTCTTGGTCGATGAACTTAAACTCCGCGTCATAATTTCTTACCCATGATTTCGACACGCCTGCAGATGAATTAAAATGAAACTTTTTCTGGTAATGTTTGGCACACCAACCAAGTCTCATCAATTTGTATCCTAATTGTATCAAGTTCTTCAACATTTGCAAAGAACGAATGATTTTTAAAGTTGACCTCTGAATTCAAATGTTATAAATTCCTGAACGACACACTGAAAGTAAAACCACAAACACCATGACTGCCTACCGTGAGTAGCTGGGATCAACATTAGGATTCGCTCCACAGCGCGGGCTATTCAATTCATCGTGACGGCACACGGTAGCATTATTGACCTGTTAGATACCGTATTAACATTTACCACTGGCCCTGTACTCATTTGTACTGATAATGGTTCTCTGCGTGAAATTTATCAATTTACAACAATTGAATTCAGAGGTGATTTTTTTTAAATCATTCGTTCTTTGCAAATCTGTATCGCATTAAAGAACTTGATACATTCTGACTAATAATTGATGAGACTTGGTTGGTGTGCCAAAAGCATCAGAAAAAATGTTCATTCAATTCATCTGCAGGAATGTCGAAATCATGGTAAGAACTTATTATGACCGGACTTTCATATTATATTAGTCTACATCAATGGTGGGCAACCTACGGCCCGCAGGCAGCATCGCGTGATTTTGTGCGGCCCGACAAGCCCCCAGAGGAAAAAATAATATGTACAATCTGAAAATGGTTGCACCAAATACAATTGTTACTGTGCGTGGAATAAATCTAGTATTCATTAAAATTTGAACCAAAAAAATAAATGTGAACGCGCCCAAAATAACCCTAAAAATTTACACTCGCGTCAGACACCTTTGCAGAAATTTTTGAGGGGTTCAAACTTATAATTGGAAAGTGTGATTACGTTATAAAAGGGGTTATTGTGGTTGAAGATGATAACGATACTCATATCATGCCTCAATGAGCTGTCTTGGTGCAGCCTGCGAAAAATATTGCAACTCTTTTTTGGCCCGCGGTAGTAAAAAGGTTGCCCACCACTGGTCTACATGTTTGTATTTAAACTTACCTTACTCTTGAGTACCTTTGGAGATGTCATAACAGGACCTTTCTGCTTGGAAGCTTTTCCTTCATCCATAATAACTTTCATTGGGCGACCTCTTTTCTTTTTTGGTTGTCCACCAGGAGTTACGGCAGCTGGAATCTGACTTTTCTGTTTGCTTCCTTTTGGAGATGATGCCATAAAGGAACCTTTCTGCTTGGAAGCTTTTCCTTCATCCATAATAACTTTCGCTGGGCGACCTCTTTTCTTTTTTGGTTGTCCACCAGGAGTTACATCAACTGGAATCTGACTTTTCCGTTTGCTTCCTTTCTTCTTAATTCCTTCTTTTGATTTCAAGTTGGTTTCATCATCGGTATCATCATCAGATGAGTCTTCCAGAGGGAGGCTTTTCCTTTTAGATGCTTTCTTACTGCTTATTTTGGGAGAATTTAAATCCTTAATTGTATCTTTGCTTTTATCGTCAGCTTTGTCTGCTGTCTTGGCCTCAATTTTTCTTGGGCGTAGTCTCTTCCTCTTGACCTTTTCATCTTGCGTAATGTCATCTGGAGTCTGACCCTCTTTTTGGTTAATTTTCTTCTTTCCATCTGGTGTCTTGGATACTTCATCCATTTCATCATCAGATGCTAAGACAAGAGATTTACTCCTCCGTTTATATAATTTCTTATTTGTCTTTGGAGATGCTAAATCCTCTTTATCATCATCATCACTATCATCATCAGAAATGACTGCTTTTTGCTTTGTTAACTTCTTTCTACCTTTCCCAGGAGTAGCTTGTTTATTAGCCCTCATAGCCTTCCCTTTGACCCCATCATCCTGGTCTGAAGCACCAGTATCTGTAGCTGAAGGGAAAAGATCTTTCAAAGTCTTCTTCTTCGGTTGGGGAACATCTTCCTGGCTTGTGGCAGTTTCTGAACCAGCAAGGGAACCTGCTGCCTCAATTTGAAGTTGTTCCAGAACATTGGCATTGGCTTTTACAGCTGAAAGTCTGCGGGGTCTATAAGATGTTGCATTGTCTTCAGCATTTTGTTTTTTCTTATTGAGGCTAAGTTTTCTCTTCTTCCCTTTGGCATTATCCTTCTGATCACTGCTTTTATCAACTACATCCTCATTCATTTTCAGTTTTGCTGAATCGCCATTTGATATTGCCTTGGAACTTGCTTTGCTTCCCTTCTTCAAGCTCAACTTTTTCTTTTTGCTTTCACTCCCATCTTGTCCAAGATCACATTCCTTATCTTTTGCATCATTCTTGGAAGTATTTACTTTAGTAGATTTAACTAATTCTGCAACGGACTTCCTTGAGGTTTTCTTCGGTTTGCCATCTTTAGATTTTGTTGAATCTTTGGTATCATCTGTGCCTTCCACCTTTTGGCATTTGTCATCACTTCCTTGAGATTGAGATGATTCTTTGGTAGCAGTTTTCTTCTGAAATATACTGTAGACTTTAGTAGGAGCCAGTTTAACTGAAATATCCGTTGAACTACTTTTCAAGCTACTACTCGTAAGACTGGAAGACTTTTCAGGTTTGTTGTTAACATACGTTTCTTCAACACAGATACCTAGGTTCAAATCAGTTACATCGACCACAACGTTAGATTTAAGTTTTGACGTGACTGGCGAATCACCAGGTGAGGCCAATGGCGAGGCTGCCGGGGTGATGACCGGAGGAGTATGAATTTCAGCCGTCACATGCACTTCCTTTCGTTTTGGCAGGCACAAATCATCATCATCCTCAGAAGTGACCTCCTTTTTCACCTTTTGAAGTTTAGAAGATGTTTTATCACTTATTTTGTCGTTTTCATATTCATCTTGTTTGGAACTTCCATCGTTCTTAGCATTCTTTAAAGCATTGGGTGATTCTGCAACAGAAACAGCTACATCCCCATCCCCGAAGATATCATCATCGCTAGTTTCACCTGTTTCCATGGAAACCACCGATTGGTCTTCAGTAACATCTTCCATATCAACATCAACAAGGTCTTCAGATATATGGTTATTTTCATTATCATTTTTCACCGTTTTTTTAGTATCAGTCTCTTCCTCAACCTCTTCTTCGGATGATTGACTCAAAAAGTCTTCATATGATATAACCGTGGAAGAGTCTGCCCCACTTCCTTCAACATCTTTACCCTCCACTTCATTCTCCTGAACATCTTTTTCATCTGCCTCAAGGAAATCTTGATAGGCTACAACTGATGAGGGTGCCTTATTGCTTTCCTTAGTTGCATTATCATTGGGCTTTCCTTCAAAATTCTCACTATCTTGATTGTTTAGATTCGACAAAGATTTCTTGGATGTATTGCGTTCCTTATTAGGTTGCTCTGTCTTGCTTACATCAAAATCATCTAGACTAGTGTTGTCATTTTCCACTACATCATTTTGCTTATTGCTTACAGCATCCTTCAGTTTCTTTTTGCTTTCTTTCTGCTTTTTGCCACCAGATGGTGCTTTCTTGTTAGATTTCTCACCTCCTTTTAATTTTGTTTTGCCTGCGGCTTTGGATGATTTTTCCGATGCATCGTGGTGCTTAGCGTTGTCAATGCCCTGCTTGTTTTCTGTTTGCTGTTTATCACCAGAAGGTGCTTTCTTTTTGTCATCTTTCTCGCCTCCTTTTGATTTTGTTTTACCTGCAGCTTTTGTGGTTGTTTTCTTTTTCTTTCCATTAACCACCACATTGTCAGAAGCATTTGCCTTCTTTGAATGATTCTGCTCAGCCTTTTCCTCATTTATATCTACATTGCTATTCATTTTTAACTTGCTTGCATCTCCATCCAGCTTGGAGACTTTGGCATCTGATGATGGTGTGGATACCTTGGTGGCCGTCATAGGCTTGAAGTAACCCAAGATGTTGGTGGGTTTGGGCGACTGCTTTGGCGGAGATTTGAAGAACATATCTATGGTGGCAGTTTTCACCTTAGTTGGTCCTTGTGGAGACTTCATTGGTCCAGAGTTTTCAGGAGGCTGTATAAAATATAAATGAAATTAAAGTAATGAGCTTGATGTTATAAAAAGAATAGACATTTGGATGGTCCCTTGCAGAGACTTCAGTCCAGGCTTTCATCAGGTGTCTGGTTGCTGTAGAAAATATAATAAAATGAGAAAACAAGTTGCCCCCGTTTCAGGTCAAATCCCCCATGATCTGCATCTTGCTGAGATGGGGACAATGTTTTTGAGAAAGTTGCCCCAAGATCAAATAAAATGAAAAGCTTGAATTGCACCTCTCAATCTTTTAAGAAACTGAATTGATAATAATAATTTTTAGACCTTAAATTAAAAGTTCTTTAAAAAGGGTAATTCCACCTTAAATGGCCAATTTATTGGACAGTGTAAACGAAAATCCGGAATGCAGGGCCCAGTTGTTTGTAAATGCAATCCTTGCCCTGTACTAGTGTTTCAATTGTCAAATTAGTTTAAAATTGTTTTTCCTTTAATTAGTACATGTAGCTAGTCAGTGTGTAAAAATGACCTGATGCACAAACAGCATGTGGCCATATTTCCATAGATCTGCATCCAGGCACTGTCTTTTAAGGCTTAGTGAGAGTGATTACTCGCCATCACTCTCCTTAAATGAAGCTGAGGAGAGCTATTTATCACTCACCACCATTGGCATAAACAATTGCAAGGCAGAATATGAATGATACAATTCCTTGTAAATTATGTCTCCCACAGCTCACCTAAAAATCTGGAGGAGGGTGATTTGCAGCTTGCCTGACATTTTTCAAAAGACAGTCCCTGTGCATCTATCTTTTGTATGAATAATTATGGTTTATTTCAAACTCTAATGGTTAGCCACAGGTTAAAGGTCAAATTGCTAGAATTCATATCATTTAAAAAAAACACTAAATAAACACAATGCAGTTTGCAGGCCGCAGATTAATCATCAGCGCCAATAATGCAATATTGAAACAACCATCAGCGCCAATAACACAATATTGAAACAACCAGCTCAGTTTTAACATCAACCTCCAACCATAGCGGAGCTTGAAATTGCGACCTATGTACACATGTAGAATCATGACATGCCCCTTATCCACAAGGTTACACATGCTCCTCATTCTGCGACTTGCGATGTGCTAGATATGCTGATTTCCATTTTAAGTCTAGAAGAAAGGATATGGGCCCATCCAAATTTTTGGTAATTGCTGATTCCTGATTCTATTTTCTATAACTGCTCGATCTGATGTCAATCCCTTTTATATTATGAAGTACGGTGAACTTCACACCTAAATAAGGAGCAAGTTTTGACTTAGTTTTCTGTGATTTAAGACACTTCTGAAACTAATTTCAATTTCGTTTCATATTCCTTGAATG
>JXSR01S037025.1:26277-40270 GCA_000969725.1 Ophiothrix spiculata | reverse complement strand
ACTATGTAGATCAAATTGATATTGTACAATAATATTGTCATTTCAAATTCTACTAAATTTGTTTTACATCATTTGTATAAGATTTAGCTGATAAGTTAAAAAATAGTTTTTATAATTTTCATGTATTATTGAGAATTGCTTTATGATTATATGATTGTAACTTGTGAAACGTGGAAATAAACTTGAACTTGAACTTGATCGCTGGTCCAAGACGTACAATTTGACACCTTAATCTTTGAAATTGGACAAAATTGAAAATTTGACCCCAAGGGAAAGGTCGGACAACGGGGTCATCATTGACACTTTTGATCGCTAGTCCAAGACAAACAATTTGACACCTCAACCTTTGAAATAGGACAAATATGAAAATTTGACCTTTCTTTTGACCTTTGACCCCAAGGGAGTGGCCGGACGACGGGGTCACCTTTGACACTTTTGATCGGTGGTCCAAGACGAACAATTTGACACCTTCTTTTGAAATCGCACAAAGTTGAAAATTTGACCTTTCTTTTGACCTTTGACCCCAAGGGAGTGGTCGGACGACGGGGTCACTTTTGATCACTGGTCCAAGACGAACAATTTGATACCTTAACTTTTGAAATCGCACAAAGTTGAAAATTTGACCTTTCTTTTGACCTTTGACCCCAAGGGAGTGGTCGGACGACGGGGTCACTTAAATCGGACAAGGTTGAAAAATAAGCAACATTTTATGCATAAATTATGCAAATTAGGTACTTAATTAGCATATTTTGCGCTCAAATTGCAGCTGGCATAAGCGCAGCTTTATCCTCACCTACCCACCAAATTTCATGAATGTAGGGTGCACGGTTTGTAAAATATGCCATTTAAACCATTTTATGCATAAATTATGCAAATTAGGTACTTAATTAGCATATTTTGCGCCGAAATTGTTGCTAGATCCAGATCATCCCCAGGTCTACCAAGTCACCAAATATCAATAACGTAGGGCATGCGGTTTCCGAGATTTGTTCTGGACAAAATTTGTGGCCGGCGGCCTGCGGACACAAAATTGGAATGCTACCGGTATGTCTCTTCCTGAAAATTTTCAGGCGAGACAAAAATTAGAGGGAAGAATAGGCAGTCCCTTTAAATCTTATGTATGTCATTCGGGGGAAACTGTAGCCTCAACACAGGCCTAACGATGATGCATCTTATAGGCCTGAGAGAATCCAGTTTGAAATGAAATTTGCGAGTGCAGTTTTGTGACCATTCAAATAACTATTTATGTCACTTGAAATGCTCACATCGACAATAATAATCAGTTCTCCTTGAAGTGAAGAACCATTACGTAGGCCTACCTGTCTTTTTCCACTGTTCTTCATTAAAAAAGGTTAAATTTCGCGATTATTTTCTCAGCCCATAGGCTGTAATAATAGCCGATGCGATGATGTGCACTGACGTTTAAATGACAAATATTATGATTAGGCACTGTCGGGTCACAAAGGTCACATTAATTGTACATACTCCTGGGAGTAATTTTTCACAAAGTGTGCCCAAAATACGACCCAAATACCGACCCGTATTAAAAGAAATATGCCCAGCACTAGTCCACCAGTTGCCAAATGGGGGCTCCCTCACTTCCTGTTGTGTTGTTCGGGCCATCACCAACCAACATTGAAGCGTGTGTGTAATTTAAGCCTGAAGGATTCACTACTCTTGTTTTAAAAAAGAATTTCTTAGTCTATTACATGTATATATGGATTAGGTATAGGCCTACGTTTATGAATTGTATTATTGAACATAATTTATTGAGCCCAAATCATACAATACAATGGTGTCAAGTATTTACAACACCAGAAAATGTATTATTTTTTTCGATAATACTTGTTATATTCCTAACTACGAATTGTCTCCAATGACAATGTATACTCACATGACATTTTAGGTACCTTATACGACGACACCCCTATTAATATAATGCCTCAACCCCAACGCGATCAATTCATACCGCCCTGTTTGTTTATCAAAACAGGGGTGTGTTTAATAGTCAGCTGATAAAAAAATCTGAAAAATGCTGAAAATAGTGACAAATTGAATACGCTAGAATAAGAACATCCCAACTCCAAAGCTGCCTTCTGTAAAATCATAATTATAAAATATAAATGCATACAAAGTTCTTCAAATGCTTTCACATCACTAAAATAGCATTTCCATGTCAATATCCTAATCATAGGGTCATATTTGACCTTGTAGTTTACTTTTTTTAGACATTGTTAGATAATTGTTATAGTACATAATTGCTATATTAAACAGTCATAACAAGAACATCCCAACTCCATGAGCTCCTCTCTGCAACTATATGCTAGGAAAATTATCTAACAATGTCTAAAGGTCAAATGTGAGGCTATGATTGGGATAAAGACATGAAAATGCTTTCTAGTGATTTGAAAGAATTTTCCAAGATTTATATGCATTTATATTTTGCATAACTTAACAGAAGGCAGCCCATGGAGTTGGGATGTTCTTATTCTAGCGTATTCAATTGCCAAAAACATGCTGAAAATAAACAAAAAGGCTTTACTGTTTTGAAGGCATATAAATCAGATTGAAATCTGAACTCTTACACCCCTGATCAAAAAGCCGGTTCAACATTGGAAACTCAGCTCGAAAAAAACATCATCGGATCCCGATTGCAGAACTTTACTCCTAACAATGAGTCATCCTCTCCGTACGAACTACAAGTTCATAGGATGTCGTATAGGAAGTGACTGTACACATTTTTATTTATCCTCCTAAAACTAAATTTACTCACCAAATTAGTGTCATATGGGGAAATTTATTTGTAGGCAAATTATAAAACGTAAAACATTATGTGATTTGGCACAAAACCTGGATGGAGCTAAGATCGAGTCGGTACGTATGGCAGGGTAAATTTTAAGGATTCTGAAGGGCACCCCATTTCAAGGCAATTTTGAAAGGGCACACTGTTTTAGAAGGCAATTACATGTACATGTTAAAGAATAGCATTAGGCATTGCTAAGTAATAGGGCATCAAGGCAACTGGTAGGGGCATCGACGGCAAATGCCTTCACTGCCTTTCAGTTAAAATTTACCTTGACGTGTGGTCTAGCGGAAATCGACAGGACTCACAAGCATGAGGTTCAAGGTAGTGAGTTCGAGGCCCGTCTCTGCCAACGTGTTGTGAACCTGGGCAAATCACTTTATCACACTTGCCTCGTCGACCCAAGCGTTATATGGGGAGTTACTAGGAATATGACCATTGAGCGCTTGAATAGGCAGCTGGCTGTATTCTAGTGGTAACGGAATAAATGTAAAGCGCTTTGATCAATTCTGGAAAAGCGCTATATAAGCACCAACATTTATTTATTTAAAATGTATTGTCAATTCTGATTCGACGGTTCATGTTAATTGTATTGATGTGAACATGTATGATGAGACTAATTTTGACGTCACTTATGAATATAATTTTTACGGAAATTTCGCGATAAAAAGCAACATGTCATTAATAATTTTCAGAAAGTAGGCACAGTATGTTTTCTCAGAAAATTACTTCGATTTGAAGGTAAGAACTAATGTTTAAAATATTATCTATGATCTATTAGGCTAATGAAATGAAATGATAACATGTAGTTTCCTGTCACATTTTTTCCCAAAAAATTCAAGGTCATGATTTCAAAATTCATTATTCATTATTTTGGAAAAAATCATTATTTTTTAAACTTTCATTATTTGTGTTGGTTCGTCGCATTTATTGCATGTATACACAGGTACAGCATTCTATATGTTTAAGATTTGTGTAAAGGGTATATTGGAGCACCAATTAAAAGAACAATACAATACACTTTCCTGTAGTCAAGATATCTGGAACATACAATGTAATACCCTGTCCCTTATCAGTATTCTGATCTATGGGTTAAGAGTAGACTGTGAAATGTTAACCAAATAAGTGTACATGGTATACACTTGATGTTTTGGTGGCCATACATTAAAGGGACTACATGTAGCCTATATTCCACTTAGAATTTAAAACTTATGGAAATGCTCTAAATAAAGCTTAAAAGTGTAGTAAAATCAAAAAAAGTACAACAATTTACACAGTAATGGATCAAATTGACAGCGAATTGATTTGCAATATATCTATATGATGGTGGTGTGACTATCCTGTGTTTCGGCAATATGTTGGATTTATTTCTTGGTCTAACTAAGGAGTTTGCGATCATTTTATCAGAAATATTGGAAAGCAATGTTGTATTTTGGTCCTGATTAAAGCTTATTGAATACCGTTGTACAGTTAAGTATGTTTGATTTTCACTTGTCCATCGGGCAAGTGCTCACTTCATTTTCACTTGTCCGGCGATAATTTTGGTTGTCCCGGACAAGCGATTACTTCGAACATTGAATATAGATGCGTTAGATTTTGCTTTTGGTATGTATTTTAGTAAAATGGGTGAAATTGTGAAAAATTGAATGAAAAATGCAAATAATGAAATATTTTTAAAATAATGTTTACGCGGGCGGGCGACGGGAAACTAATCATTTCATTTCATTAGCCTTACGTCTACGTTTACGTTCATAATCGGTAGAATCCACAAGTTTGGATGTAAGGCTAATGAGACTCAATTCCCGGTTTCCCGTCACCCGCCTGCTTATGAAATTAGTGCCGCGTTTGCCGACCAAATTCTGAAAATAATTCATTATTTTGAAAAAACAATGTCCAAAAGTCGGCAAACTCTTTCTAAACAAATACCTGTTACATTGGACCATTCATCAAATGAATATTGCAGCACTAATGTAATGCTATTGATGTGTGTAATCGATAAAATACTAGTATTATTCATAGTATTGAAATTCTGTGGTGTTTTTTAGTATATTCACCAGCATTAAAATTGTATAGAATTAAATGCATTAAACAGAGTCGTTTATATTTTTTGAGGTATGGTGTTTTTCCCCTGTTTTTTTTAGGGTCTTAATCATAGTTTTTGGGTCCTGGTAGATAGGTCTTCACTTTTTCATTTCAACTCTTGTCGTTTCAGAATCTAAACTTTGTTTTAAATCATAGGTTCTTGCTTTTAATTATTTATCATATGTATACTTTTGTTTTTGTTCGTTTTCTCAGACATAGCTCTGTAGTTTTTTGGTATTGGTATTCGAATAGTCCTTGGTAGGTTCTTGCTTTTTTAAATGTCTTGTTGCAGAGAACAAGTTTTGGGTCTTGGTAGGTTCTTTAATTGGAATGTCTTGCTCTTAGGTTTAGGTCTTGAGCAGGTTCTTACAAGTTTTAATCTTAGTTTTAGATCCTAGAGAATATATGTTCTTGGTTTACTATTTTTGTTATTAATATTGTTTTTGTTGCAGCCTCTTAGTTTTAGGTCTTAGCTATAATACATGTAGTAGGTTCTTGCTTTTTAAAAATAACTTGTTGCGGGGTCACAGTTTTGGGTCTTGAATTCTTACATATTTATCATTGTTGCAAGGTCTATTTGGATCTTGAGTCTGTCAATGCCTTTTTACGTACATTTATTTTTGTTGTGGGGTTATAGCTGTGAGTCTTGGTAGGTTCTTGCTTTTTTCTTTGTTGCAAGGTCTTTGTCTTAGTTTTGGTTCCTGATAGTAAGGCTACTTGATTGTTTTTGTTACGGCATCTTAGTTTTGGGTCCTGATGGGTTCTCCAGACTTGCTTTTTTTCTTTTTCTCAAGGTGTTAGTCTTGGTACTGTACGTGGCTTCTTGCCTTTAATATAAAGGTTTGGTCTCAGTAGGACCTATATATAAGGTTAAGTATAATCACTGACGGGTTGACAATGAATTTGAAATGATATGGTTGAACAAACAACATAGGAATTGCTGGCAAAAACAGGGCTGAAATAATGACATTTTGAATTGATGAATAATGAATAATGAAAAAGTTGCCTCATTTTGGGCTGAAAAAAATGTTATGGGAAACCGGGAATCAAGTTTCATTAGCCTAACGCCGATGACATAGAGTACATATGTGCAGCATATGTGGGTGCATGATATTACCGATTACACGAGCTCAGATTCTTTGCTTTCTTGGAGACGGGTTGTAACAGAGTGGTTGGGGAAATCCAATGTTCGACATGGTAGCGCGAACATTGGATCCGATGAAGATTGCAGTACTTACTTGATTCTTGGGACCCCATTGGAAATAAGTCTGCATTTGTAGCCAGTCTTTTATGGGCTATCCTGGCTTTCAACATTTTGATGTCTTTGGGATTTTATATAATTGTTTTATATTTATTATTCGTCTTGTATATTTCTATGTACTGTTTTGTTGAAATGCCGAATAAAACTAAACTAAACTAAACTTGATTGTAAAACACGATCCGATTCACTGTGATGTCATAATCTTGTTCATTCGGATCGTGCGGGGAGCTATACCAATTCTGTAGAAGCCTTACTGTACACCAGGAACAAATGACCCATAATGACACGAATGATTGCTTCACCAACATGGCCTTGAATGTTATAGCTTTAAAGGGATGATTTTAATCATGTCGACTATGTAGCGCCTGCTTTTAATCCCTGACTGGAATAGTCAAACATCTATGAAATAATGGTATCGCCAAATGACGTGACATTATTATTAAAGTACGTAATACTATAAGATTTTGATCAAAAATGGTTTATAATAAAAACAGCATAAAATGGAGGAATGTGACTATCTAAAAGCGTTTTCAAGTGTATTTTGTGAAAAAAATTGTTTTGCCACCAAAAAATGGATAAAAAGCACATGCATGCTTTCCTATACTAATACACATGGAATTAAATTCAGGATCCCGAAATTAATTCAGCAAATGGCCATAACAGAAAAAGTAAGCATCTTTGAGCAACATCGTTTGGAGGGTATTCATATCTACCAAAAACAAACCTAATTAGCCAAAAAAATCTAAAGTCATGGGTGACAGGGGGGTGCTCATTTTTAACACTTTTAATATTATACAGCTGTCATTTGTAATGACCCACCTATCACCCCCGGGGATGGTGCGTCATTGTTGGGTCGGGTCATTTACCATCAAAATAGTGATGCAGGGTACAGTCATTCCCTCATTTGGTGCATCACAAAGTACCCTGTGGGGTGCGTCATTGTCAGTCACTTTACCTTGGTGCGTCAATATTTTTAACTTAAATGTAACTCACCAGGTATACAAAAGCTTTACATGCAGTACCCCACAGTGAGGCATTCATACAGGGGACAAAGGACTTTAATAACTGAACTTATGAACCACAGAGCAATTTGAGGAAAGTTTCTTGTCCAAGGAAACAAGGAGAGATGTGAACCGTGTGTAGGTTTGATATCGTAATCCATACTTTGCTCAAGATTGGGATTTTATAAACTCCCGTACAAACTGTGTGTTGATTCCGATTTTTACAACTTGAGATCGTCACGATACAAATCTGTTGAGCTACTCTTTTATTAAATCTCATGCTCGTAGCTGAAATTTGTAACAACCAATCCTGAAAATTTCAGTGTGATTTTCAGTGCTAATATTTCATAAGCACCCAAAACTAGTACATTATAGTTTATACAGATCAGATTCTAGTATAATTTTTTATCCCTTTCTTTATCATACATATTACATTTAGATCCTCATGAATCTACCGATCAAACTTGCATCATGACCCGGCATCATGAGGACAGCCAGACTCCATAAATGGTCCATCACAATTTTGACACACGGTTGACCGATAAATCTGTCGTACTATATAACTATATAGTTTGACAGATCATAAAGCTTACAGTGCAAACTTGCGCTCAAATGCCCATATCTTTAAGTGTCATTTTCGGCAAAGGTATGTCGTTATAATTTGTACAAGTCATGTCAAACTACTTAGTTCCTATTGCAGACTTACCTAAGCATATGCTTGAAATACCATTCTTTGAATTTCGTCACTTTTGAAGCATTTTTCTTTACAACTTTGCTGACGATGCGCTCTGATCATGCTTGCAAGAACTGTCAACTAAATCGATTGTCATCTGAGAGGCAAAGGTCATGGCATAATATTCTGCCTATTCGATTTTGTATTGGGTAACTTTGATATATCACATTCGGTATTGTTCATAGACCAGTTTTGTAGGCCTATGTCCCATAATGCATCTTGAAAGAACCGCAAATACGGGCATGTCACTTCGCCATTTGCGCAGAACATAATAATATGGTCAATTGAGCGTTAATGCCATGGGACTTTCAAGATGCATTATGGGACATACGAAAGTAGTCTATCAAAAGGTTCAGTCCATCAGTCTTTCAAAAACTGCATGCGCGCATTACTGTGTTGGTTGCCAAATGGCCCGAACAACAGGAAGTAAGGGAGACCTCATTTGGCGACTAGTGGATTTAGTCTAGTCTATTGATAATCTGTTATGACTCCACCTAAAAATGACAAAAAGTGGAATCTACCGGATATCGTCGGGGTGGCGTGCTTGACAGAGGTGAATGAGGTAATTAATATGTTAATGAAGCAACGTGCCGCGTTCATGATGAAACCGCTGCGAAAAAGGTAAGAAAATTTCACATTTTGGGGGGGTGATTTTCGAGACGATAGGGCTAAAGTGTGCACATTGGTCTCGAGAATCTGTCCATGCTATTTTTGACGTTGAGCACTTTGTAATTAACGAGCAGGTAAGGTGCTAAAGTTAGTGTTTTGAACAAGTAAATGACAAGTATAACCCAATGTGCAACTTTTGATACGTAGGCTTAGCTTAGTTCAATCGCATTCCAGGGAGGAATGTGATTGTGTTTCTCGATCAAACACAGGGATCAGTCATTGTCGGCAAATGTCAGTCATTATATGGACGCACATGTGCGTCATGGTATAGGTAAATCCGACTCACATCAAACAAGTGACTCACCATCCCCGGGGGTGATAGGTGAGTCATTACAAATGACAGCTGTATTATTATGATATCCCATGATGTAACCTGCAACGTGACAATGTTTTGTTAACTGTTACATAGTTGATGATTTGATCACCGGGAACGCATTTGTAGACAAGAAAAATCACATGCAGATATCGCCTTATTTTAGTGGAAATATTAAAATGACCAGTAAGTTTGCTTGAGTCGAGAACAATTATATGAAGTACAGGGCTAGAAATTTGTTCATTGCTGCGAGAATCTTGAGAATCTTATTGGATTCTCGTAAATTTCTACTGGGGGAGAACCTTTGGCTTTGCAAGAATCTTTGGATTCTTTATATTCATACACAATATGTTTACCTCATTTTACGAGAATCTACTTGGATTCTTGCAAAATCCTTTTAGGGAGAATCTCTGTGAGAATGGATTCTCGCCGAATTTTTAGGCCTGAAGTAATCAAGCCAATTTGTTTGGAGTCATATAATCATATTGTCACATGTAGCTGTAAGGTGCGTTACAAATTCCGGAACACTAGCCCTAATATTAGGTATAGGCTGCTGAATTCGACGTCAGACTGACGGTCAGTGCCTCATCATACTCATTATAGTAGATGAGGCACGAATTCAGTGCAACTAATAACTATTTTTGTAACAAATAACAGCTGACATGTTGGTAGTAAGATGTAGTATAAGGGGTTTGTAAAATGTTGGGATATTTTTGCATGCAAAGGTGAAAAAAAAAATGAAATTACTCCTTTTGTAGTATAAGAGTAGTAAGTTTGCAATTGAGTATTGAAATTTCCACGAACTATTTCCGTGTACGCTAATTTTTAGGTTAGGGGAAACTAATCATTGTGCCCAACCACATAACTCTTATAAATACAAAGTTGAGACCAATGTGATAATACTTAATTCTTTGTGATACGACACGTAATCTTACCTTAAATTTAAGCTTCTTTACAACATTGGTAGCCCTAGGATTTCGAATTTGTCATTGATTGTAGTGTTTGTATTTTGACCGGAAATCGCGAAAGCGCGCCACAATCATATGTCAAGGCGCAATACACTAAATACACTAAATCTTCGATGTCGCGCTTCCCACTAAAACATTATAAAGATATACATACATACATACATACAAAAATTTCTTATAATGCGCAATATCCAGAAACCTGATCAAGGCGCAGACCTAATCATATCACCGTGAAGTTCAACTTTTCTTCTCAACACCTACTGATTTTATTGCATTTTTAGAAAATACTTCCAACTTATAGCTAATATCCAAAACCATGGTCCGATTGCCTCAACTTTTTCCAAGTTTTCGAGCCTAGCAAAATGTTGCTCATATCTTTCTCATATTAAACCCATGTAAAATTTAACAGCTGAGTTATGTTCCGTTTTGAAGATATAGGCCTATATATGAAAATATCATCTGAGTCCCGGTAGAGCAGTTCAAACATCAACTTCGTCCTCTGAATGAAGCACCCTGGCCCTGTATGCCCACTGAGTTCTAATTTATTTATTTTTTTAGCTTATTGGGTTTGTTTTTTGGTAGATATCAATACCCTCCAAACAATTTTGCTTTTCTGTTATGGCCGTTTTGAAGATATAGGCCTATATATGAAAATATCACCTGAGTCCCGGTAGAGCAGTTCAAACATCAACTTCGTCCTCTGAATGAAGCACCCCTGTATATGCCCATGAGTTTTAATTTTTTTTAGCTTATTGGGTTTGTTTTTTGGTAGATATCAATACCCAAACAATTTTGCTTTTCTGTTATGGCCATATCGCCAGTAGGCCTACTGGTTATGGCCATTTGTTGAATTTAATTCAGGATCCCGAATTTAATTCTACATGCATTTAGTATAGAAAAGCGCGCACTTCAGTATCCATTTTCCGGTGGCAAAACAAATTTTTGACAAAAAACACTTGAAACGACTTTGAGTTTTAGATATATTCCCTAATTTTAGGCTGTACAATAGTTACAATTTTCATCTGGTGATAGAAGACATGCATGGCGCATAGTTGTTTCAAACCACTCTGTAAGATCGTTGTTAAGTCTGATGCAGCTTTTAGCCTTGGTATAGAGATCTCTGATGATGTTGATCAGTTTTTGAGGTACTCCACAATGAAGCATCACTGTAAAGAGGCCATCGTGCCATACTCGATCGAACGCCTTCTTGTAATCAATGAAGACAGCAAAAACCTTCCCATCTTTCTTCTCAACGCGATGATGGATTAGGAGCTTCAGGGCGAAGACCTGTTCAATTGTAGAGCGGCCAGGTCTGAACCCTGCCTGTTCTTCTGCTAGAATGGCTTCTACATATAGGGCTTCATCCGGCTCCATATAATTTCAAGAAGAATTTTGCTGGAATGGTTAATCAGGCTGATGGTTCTGTAGTTCTTACACATAGTGATGTCTCCTTTCTTCTATAACTCCTAGATTTTGACCATTCTTATGGAAAGCAGCTTGTCACGAACCCCTAAACGGCTTGTATCCATATAGGCCTGCTTTCTCTGCTTCCCTCTTTCCCTCTTTTTCTTTCTTTATTCTCGTCTCCCTTTTCCCCTTTCTCTTTTTCTCTCTTCCCCCTTTTCTTTCTTTTTTTTTTCTCTTCTCCTTTCCCTTCCTTTTCTTCCATCCTTTTCTTCAGGGACGTAACCAATGGGGTGCAACACTTTCGGCACATTTGCTATATCATGTCTCAGATAGGGTATTCATTGAACAGGTATGGTCCCAGATAGAGTATATCTATTCGAGCAGATGTGGTAAATTTATGGTCTCAGATAGGATAGAAACTTCGCCCATTTTTACCGATTTTTGATCTCACATAGGGTCACCTTTTGAACCTGTGGAATAATTATTACGGGAAATCATAGGTAAAATGTAAACACCATTTGAACACGTCCAAGAAGTGTTTATACTTGAAGCACTTTTATTGGTGATTTAGGGCGCCATTTATGCATTGTCGTTAATTGAACCATTCTTTCTTATTTGATAACCCTATTAGAGACTTACAAAGTCAAATTAGATACCGATACCCTATGTGAGACTTGCAGAGTAGGCCTATACCAGGCCAGGTCGATTTTGATCCCCGTTAAATTGCAAATCTCGAGACCTGCGAGTCTCAACTTTTTGGTATTGCGGGTGGTTATCCGGTCATACCCAGTTACCACCCCGGTCGCTACTGCTTTGACGGCCTACCATATACGTCATCTTTTATAGGTGGTCACACCCCCTGTTTTTGTGCGTTCAAGTTGATGCAATCAGCCGACTGTCAGTGCCATATGGTAACCACCACCCCACCCGTGAAGACGAGGGTTGTCCAACTTCGGACATTTTTAGGTTGTCTCGTACTCTGGCAATGGATATGAACGCGCATGTGCACGCGCATGTAGGCTATGACGCATTTATGCCCGGGGTCGCTCCAAAAATAAAGTGGTACTCATGCTCGTCAGAGCACCTCAAAAATTGACCCTAAATCATGGCCGGGCTAAATGGCGTAAATTGGACCCCTAAATGGCGTAAGGTCAGTGAAGATGTTAAAAATCGCACCCCGAATGGTGTAATGGCGCAAGTTTGTAACGACCATTTGCTAACAAATTAGGTATAAAAAGTACACAATTGAAGTTTTTCATTCATTTACATGAAGTCAATACTTATTTTCTCTTGCTTTAAGAACTTTTTATGCAAAAAATGTACAACACAATACTCAGCTTAGTAACTCTGAAGTGAAAAGAGACCCTCAGTGGTGGCAAAGGTATAGCCTGCATTTAGAAGCCTAAATGGTGTAAATTATGCTGAAAACTAACCCTTTTCCTAAAAACGTAGACACCTGTGGTACAAAATCAGACCCTTTTACGCCATTTTTTATGATGAGCACGAGTACCAATTGCCATCTTGATTCACCCACGGGCATTTATAGCACACGTTCTTGCAATAAATATTGCATGATTAGCCCCGTAGGTCTTTCAACTTACAGTAGGCCCTGAACCTTGATTTTGATCTAAATCATGATGGCGTTCCTTTGTCATGTCAAGTTACTTTGAACGAGTCTCTTTTAAGAGCAATTAACCTCGGAGATAGGAAGGATAGGGTCCAGATTAGAATAACACCAACAATGTGCATTAACATTAATTAACCATGGGGGCGCACCCTTTGATTCTCAGGGGTGGGGGGATGGAAGTTTTTTGAAAAAAAAACTTTGACAGGCGGCAAAAAAAAATATAAAAAAAATCTCGCCGCCTTCAGCAGCTAAACAAAAAAGAAGTTGACCCGACCCCAACTTCCAAGCACCCCCCCCCGAAAACCAAATGGTGCGCCCCTAACCGTGCAATAATCTTTTGTAGTCTTGTAGAGAACAGAGTAGAGAAGTAAAGCAGGGTAAAAAGTGCAACATACCATGAACACGCACAATCCAGACGGCGTATTCAATTCAGTCTTCAGATCATAGCAGTGAACTTCGCCACTGAATAGGCAGATTTTCAAAATAATGTTAGGAATAACATAATAATAATAATTTAGAAAGAAAACAAAAAAAAAACTAGAGCTACTGTGCCCTCTGCCAAGGGCACGAGGTAAAGTTACGTGGGGGGGGGGGAATCTTTTGATTTTTCAAGTCAAGCGGATCCAAAATCGCTGGTCCAATACGAACAATTTGACACCTTAACCTTTGAAATCGGACAAAGTTGAAAATTTGACCTTTCTTTTGACCTTTGACCCCCAGGGAAAAGTCAGAAGATGGAGTCATCATTGACACTTTTGATAGCTGGTCAAAGACGAACAATTTGACACCTTAAGCTTTGAAATTGGCCAAAAGTTGATAATTTGACCTTTGCAATAATGTTTGTTTTGACCTTTGACCCCCAAGGAAGGGTCGGATGATGGGGTCACCGTCGACACTTTTGATCGCTGGTCAAAGACGAACAATTTGACACCTTGAACGTAAAAATTGGACAAAGTTACAAATTTGACCTTTCTTATGACCTTTGACCCCCAGGGAAAGGTCGGACAACGGGGTCATTATTGACACTTTTGGTTGCTGGTCCAAGACAAACAATTTGACACCTTGATCTTTGAAATCGGACAAAGTTGAAACTTTGACCTTTCTTATGACCTCCAAGGAAAGGTCAGAC
>JXSR01S037025.1:14395-24779 GCA_000969725.1 Ophiothrix spiculata | reverse complement strand
CCCCCAGAATTGAGATGCTGGTGCCGCCACCAGTGAGAGCAATTTGGTGAGAGTTGGTTTTTATATAATCTATGGTAAAGGTTTCAACAGTTTGACTTATATCTATTTAGTTTGAGTGGCGAAATTCCTTTTCTGGAAGTACGCCCTCAAATAATTGAATGCTAAGTCTGCCAGCTGAAGTCTGCTAAATCACATCTTTGTAACCCTTGAAAGTGACACGGTCAGTGAATGTCTTGGCTTGTGTGCATGCAGTCAAACTACACTGGCTCAGCTGTAAAATTGTCTGGTAGTCTGTAGAAAAATTAACACCATGGATAATATGATTCACCGTTATTTCATCACATTGCAAACCATTTTGGCATGTAGGTGTGATTTATCAGAGCACATGGTAAAGCTCTAATGGAAAAGCCATAACATGCATGTACAAAGTAAATGCATCAGATGCGCAAGTGAAGCCAATGAGGAATCGCTGTATACTTGCATATTACTGTATACATCGGGGCGTAGGTCAAGTGAATGTAGTGTGTAAATGTATGTACATCAGTGATGAATTTCACCGGCCGGTATACACATGAGTCATGCCGTACATAACGGCAGGGAATCCTCTTGACATTTAGCTAGCTGACTAAGCTGTGAAGAAAACCCGGCCAAATGGAACAACCCCATCTGCTACTATTAAGACTACCGTTATTGTATTGATTTTAGGAAGCTTAACACCGAGACACAGACAGATGAATTGGCATCGTGTGAAACGGATTTACATTCCACTTCTCAGTGACAACTAGTGTGGTAGAAATCATACAGAAAGGTCACAGAAGTCATCCATCGTTTGTTATTGTATGACAGTGTGACTTGTGTTGTGTTTCAGGCTGGTTCAGCATATCAACACTGAATACCAATATTCCTATTTCCCTTGCATCACAAAACCCGGAAGAAAAAGGCTTCAATTGCGGAAAACCTTTGGAGATAACAGTAACGGTTCAAGCTGCGCTCACTCATGAACTTAACATGGCTAAGTTATATTAAATCACATTACATGTAAGTGACATTCATATTTTGTACAAGCTTCAAGCAAGATGTAACCCTTGTTTTGAATCATGCTAAACCAGTTTAACCAAGTCATCGACATAACGGAACCAAACTCTTGGATATGTTTTGATATTCTAATCCAAGGCGTTAAAAGGACAACACTTGTCAATTAGTCAAAGTTGTCAATTAACCATTAGAATGATGATCTAATTAAGTGAAAATAGGCCTTGTCTAAGATCACCCCACGGCTGTTTACAATTCAGTGCAGCATGAGGATTTACTTGGGAGACAGTCAGAGACAGTGACATGATAGGGTTGCAGAGTGGAAATATGACATCGGATGTGAACCATTTAGCCTAATAAAGCTAATTGAATCTATTGGCTCTGTAGAAAGTCAGTGTGAGGAATAGTTTACAATCATACACACGTCGACATGACAGTGACCGTCAACACATGGAATATTTGACAACATATCACACTTGAAGACAGATTCATTGACACTGAATGACATATGGATTATCTGTGTCTGTGATCATCATTCTGGATTCTTAGGCAGGTTGAGAGTGCAGTCATATCTTTAAAGTTCAACATGGGGGCAACATCTGTTGATTTGGAATATATACACCACCACATCGCTTAAACATTGTAAGTACAGTAAATAACTTAATGAAAATCAACTTGAAACAAAATTTAATTGAACACATAGCCTAGTTCTTTGATAATTTATGTTCAAGTCCTTTTATAACTAGCTGCGTTGCACGTTGTCATACATACATTTAACATATGTGAAAGGCCTAATCATTGAACCACAAAAACAAAATTCTAAACA
The DNA here is from genome assembly GCA_000969725.1 of Ophiothrix spiculata. Lineage (NCBI taxonomy): Eukaryota > Metazoa > Echinodermata > Ophiuroidea > Amphilepidida > Ophiotrichidae > Ophiothrix > Ophiothrix spiculata. The sequence goes on along the minus strand of JXSR01S037025.1, from coordinate 22,921 downwards.
TGGTTAAAGGTGTTTGTAGCATTTCCGTCCTCATAATGACGTTTTAAATATTCTATAAAATATAAAGCAGTGCACACATGTTCAGTGGATGTCATATTGTGACACAGCGTGCACTAGACTAGGATCAAGTGTCAACTGTACAAAAATGCCCTTTGATCACCTTAGACTTGGGGTAAATTTACATTGTCAATATATTTGAGGTACATGTAGTTGTTTTGTAAACACACCAAAAGTCAAGTTTAGTAATATACTTTTGGGTATTTTGCTTTTGATAAGACATTTTATGTAATCTCGTTTCATGACTTTTGTTGTGTTTTTTTTCTTTTTCAACAGGTGCTCACTAGACTATGCCAAGCCTGGGCTCATTGTTTGGATAATAACGCCTGTTTCTTTGTGACCAAATAAACCTGCGGTCAAGCTGGACATTGAGCGGATAATTATAACAATAGTGTTCTCAACTTTGAGTTGTATCGAAATCAATTACACTCGCCGACCCCGACAACCACTTCTAATATCTTAAACTTGACCGAGTTTCCAAGTCACTGTTCTTTGACTTGTAGTTTTGAAAAGCAGATGATTTGTATTTGACGGTGAATTAAGCCCGAAAGCCCGAGAACAAGGTCTATATCGGACAAAAGGTGAAAGGAACATGTCGCGTTCCACGGATTTACCCAAGCGTGGATTATTATTCTAACTAAACCCGGTATTTGCTTATTCGCACATGGTTAGTGTACACACTATTATATCGCTATAAAATCAACACGTAATAAAATGGAGATACGGTATCATAAATGGACTTACTTGTCTTGATATGGATTATCTTTATGATGATGATTGAAACAATGTTTACAATGTTTTTAATTTAGAAACAATACGGGTAGTTTCAACAGGATGATATATTATAGTTGGTATCAAATTGCACTGTATGTAGCTATGCATTGTTTTTAATGGTGGTGATCACTTCCTCTACACTATCTGTGCAATACTGCGACATGCATGTAGGCCTATACAAGTGAAGAGCCAACTATTTTTGGTTGACTGAATGAATTCGTTGTTGTATTACAGCATAATCTGTTACAAATCCAGAGGATTAACATGTAGATAAAGGAACGACCTTCTTATACGGATCTACATATCACTTGTTTCAGTGTGTCAATAGTTACTGTGTAGCAACAAGAATACCAAAGAATTACAAACCTCAAAATGGAAGACATACCAACCATCGTGTCGCCTGGATCAGAAACTTCTTCAACTTCATCGTGGTGTACACGGGTAAGACGAAGAAGTTTAGGACCTGGAAAAGGTCCAGATTTTGAAGATCCTTATGATACTAGATGGCAGGAACAGTTTGATGCAGCTCCGTTGAGGCCATATAAGACAAATGATGAATATTTATATGCAATGAGGGAAGATCTTGCAGATTGGCTCAATAATTTGTATCCAGTAATTGATATAACGACGGAGACTTTCTTTGAAAAATTGGAGACTGGGTCTTGTCTTTGTCAACACGCCAATAATGTAAGGCGGAGTGCTATTGAATATAAACAGACTCAAGCTTCTGTTGAAAATCCCATTGATGATGTTGTGGATATAGGTCATGCAGAGATCAGATATAAACCTGATGCTGTGGAAGGTACATTTATTGCTAGGGACAACATTAGTAACTTTATACATTGGTGTAGACATTGTTTACATATCAAAGATGTCTTGATATTTGAAACAGATGATTTGGTACTTCGGAAGAACACCAAAAGTGTTATTCTGTGTTTGTTGGAAGTAGCAAGGCGTGGTGGAAGAGTTGGTATGCCCGTTCCAATGTTAGTGCAATTTGAGAAAGAGATTGAGATGGAACTACGGAATAGTATCAATCTTAGTGGAATGATTACCTTGCCATCGGAGAAGTCTGATTCTTTGAGTACTGGACCAACATCCCCTAGTTCTTCAGCTACAACAACTGATATTGAACCAGAATCTCCTTCCTCAGAGTTATCAGATTCGTCCTCATTTATGTCAAATTCAGGGCGATTCTCCCCTGATTCATTGCCACCGGGAAAGAAAGACCTCAAATCCAAATCGAAGTCTTTACCAAGGCCAACTCGTGATTCTCAACTTCCACTTCGTCGCAATAATTCTTTGAGGAGGCCCCGTCAGTTGCCCTGTATTCCACAGAAATCTGGCAGTGATTCCAGTGTGAAAGGGGTGGATTCTTGGATGCAGAAGCGTATGAAAAATCACTCGAGTCCTAACAGACATTCTTTGCCTTCTGCTTTGGAAGATCTTGGTGCTGCTGATATGGAGGATGAAGTAGAAGAAGGACCCCAAGCTCAGATCATGCTGCAGCCTGCAATTCTGAAGTCTTTGCATGAAAGGGTAAGTATAGCAATTTTAAGGCTTCTCTTTACACAAGGGATCTTTCTTTTCCAGGTTTCTCTTTAGTACAATGTTTACTGTAGGAAATTATTCTTTCAGTATCAGGTTTCTCTTTAGTGTGTTTTACACTACGGAACTACATTCATTCTGTCTCTTGAAGATTATGTCTTACATTTTCTAAAATTTTGACGTTATTCCTGTTTCGGGATTCTCTTTAGTGCTATGTTTTACAATAGGGATTGCATTCTTTATTTTTCAGGTTTCACTTTTAATTGTGAGCTGATCATGAACCTTTAGAAATACGTTGAGAGGTGATGGAGTCTCTCCTCAATCATCACAATTATTGTCATTTGGTATTAAATAATTTGATAATCAATCTTTTTACCCCAATCCTAACCTTCATTTAACAACTCTCTAAAATCTGATTGATATAAAATAAAAATCATTGTCTATAGAAACCACTACCATCTACTCGCGACAGAATAATACCACATTGTAAAGAATTCAAGGTTTCATATCATTATTGTTCTTGATGGATCTTGCCACAAGTTCAATGTGCTATCTGACATGACAATGATCGATCATTGCTGATTCTATAGCTCTTTGTATAGTCATTTTGAAGTATTCCTAGTATTTTAAAGAGAGAATGACTCGTGATATTTATTGAAGTCGTTTGCATCAAATTTTTCATCAGCTAGTTTTGGAATCACAATGATCTTTCATATTGTTTCTGACATGGGTTAATCATGATGCAAAATATCTTGTCCAAAATAATTGTTTATTCACATCTAATTAATTTACCATAACGGTTTTTTTAATATAATGGTCATTATACCCTCAATACAATTATCAAGCATCTCTTCATGTATTTTTTTTCACAGCCCATGAATTTATATAGTTTTATATCTAAAACAGTGCAATAAATATGTAAATTATTGGTTGGTCAATGAACCGTCTTTTAGATGACGATGGCAAGTTAGTGATGCTTCGACAATTTGACTGATATATTTTGGTAGTGAGGCCCAAACTTTTGGTGTAGGCCTATGAAGCAGCCGCTTACATGGTGAATGCTACGGCGAACAGAGATTTTTGTAGTCACATCGAAAGTTTGGCGAACCTTTCTGAAAGTATGGTTTTCTGGCACACGACTAAACATGATCGTTACATGGAAATAGCAGGAAAATTTTATCAGAAAAGGACTAATAATATTCACCAAGAAAAGACCACTATTCCAGTATGCAACTGCCAATCGATTCACTTGAATGATTAGTGAATGTCATATGATATTACTCTTCACATCGAAAGGGATATTTTGTCGGAACAACATGTTTTCACAATTCGACCTGAAAAATAAATATTTCTTTTTACTGTCAGTGATTAGTAGTTTAAACTAACGTTATAATGTGACAAACCCACAATTTACAAAATATCATGATTGAAATTTTTAATCACCATTAGAAAGAAATGTTCAATTTCAGGTATGTTATTGCATACATCGATGTCACAAAATTAGAAACCTGTAGGTTCAGTAAAATGTCCCTTTTGATGTGAACATGATGTAGCCATGATGCGGCGAATCTCAATTTTTATACATGTGACCACGAATATTGTTCTCGTCAATTGAGCGATTAATTTTTATACTCGATACCATTCCGTGATAATTACTTTGAACATTCCTATAATCAATATAGAAATTCGAAATCAAATGTTAAGGAGGCGTAAGATTAATAAAACAAATCGATGTATGATTGGCAGTTTGATGATAGAGCTTTAAAATGAGTTTTGATTCAAAGTCTTGCTTTTTTTATTTGTAAAAGATACACTAATGGATTCATGTTGTCCAAACATTAAATACATTCAATGTAATACATTACTACATGCATAATATATGAAGACATTCCTTACCTAATTGCTTTTTAATGCCTTAAATTTTAAATGAGTTCACATAGAGTTTAAATGGTAATGTGTAAGCTCAAAATGTGTATCACGGGCCTATGAATTTGAGTTTTCATTTAAATATCAGTGTAAATGAATAATTATTACAATTCATGCGGCAATGGAATAATATCTTAAAGTTTCACTGTACATCTTGTAAGGGAATTTACATTAGTATTATTTGTTCATAGATATTGAAGTACATGTATGAAAGGCATACGAAATTTCTTTTCATGTTTCTCATCACGAGAAGTGAACAACTTGCCGCATAGATCTGTAATTCAAATTGAAATGTTTACATTAAGGTAGTCCCTTTAGACGACGTTGTCGTGATGAATTTGAGTATGTTTAAATCCACAGTGGTTAAAATCAATTAACCAATTGCCAACATATAACATACGAATGTTATGATTTTAACATGTAATTGTTGAAATAAAAATGATTGTTCATTATATTTTTGTATTTGATAATTGACTTGCAATTTCCTATATTCGTGATAATTGCATGTAATCACCAAGCAAATCTGTCTTGACACACACCCGAAATATATTTTAGGCCTCTCATTTAATGTAGACATTTTTTTGAATTCAATTTTTGGTTAAATTGAAATTCATTAAAATCACATGTTACCTTTGAATTTGAAAAATATGAATTAAAAATAACACTAAATGGAAAAGAGGCATCGTTCATACAGAACTTAAAGAGTTGGCATTGACTATTAGCAGAATTGAAGAATTTGACCTTATATTTCAACGACATTGATTTAAAAAGAAGTACTAAAGTATTGTATTGAACTTTATAAAATAAATTGGAAACATACAAAGAAACAATCTATACATTTATTATCCGCTCAAGTTTATAAATGGGAACATAATTCAAAATTCGATAAGCCCCAGGAAGAACGCAAATCCTAAATTCTTATCAAGGCAGTTTATTTCTAGTGAATTGCGTTTCCTTTCTTTTCCGGGTTTCTCTTTGGTATTATAATCCCGATCACAGTTTCAAGGAATCTTAACTTGTCCTAAGGATCCCAGATAGAATGAATCAACGGACTTTAAATTTTACCGAACATCTGTACCAAAACTTATTGAAATCTACAGACCTACGATATTGCTTTACGGTACCCATTGTTATTGCAATCACTTCATGTTTTGCTGGTGATCGGCTCGATGTCCAACAACTGAATACATAAATAAACAGTACTTGAACTTTGTAATGCAGCAGATAGGGTGAATTATTTCCGAAGCAAAACCTTCGGAGCATGGCCCATATCCGGCCAAACAACTTTGTGTTTAGCCTAATCATGGCAATATTCTGGTAAATATGGGTTTAGCATGGTATCACTAGATGTCCCGCGTTTTTACATGTTTAATTAACAAACACGAAATTCAGTTTCAGTATTGTAAGTACAAAACAACACTACCATTTGGGCTTTGGTCACAGGACTTTGGTAGCCCAAACAAATTATGACTCTTGGGCCACAAAACCTTCTCGTACTGCCATGGTTTCTTTGATTTCCAATTTGGTGCTTCTTTATCTGCTTGAAAAAGGTTTACTGCTCAGGTTTACGTTTCAAACAGGAGGCGATCTGACTGATATGCTATCTTGAAGTAGTCAGCACTACACTTGATTGTATTCTGCTGTTAATGCCTTGATAATATATATGCATTCAACATAAAACACATTGCTAAATTGCGTAACAACAACAACTGCAGCTTAACAACAACAAATCCCCTAGAACCTTTGTTTTTTACACATAAAATTAAAAAGTGAGTCATTTGACACATTTGAGGCATAGTGTGTCAGTACACGGACAAAAATGACTCAAAAACTGTGAAAAAGTGAGTCATTTTGTCCGTGTACTGGCATACTATGGATCAAGTGAGTCAAATGACTCACTTGGTTTTTTTTCTGTGCAGGTAAACAGTGGGCTAATAGCCTATTAGGCCTAAAAAAAATATGTTTGTTTGCCCTCCGCGACCGACCCAAACATGTAAAATATGAAAACACAATATTTTCAATGGAAAACATAAAATTTAGCAGTATAAAGTCACATTTAGTAATATAAAATGCATATTTCCTCTAAATAATGACCCACAATATTTGATTAAGCCTTCCATTGCTTGGCATTTGCGATAACATCCATGTAATGACATCACTCTTTAAAATATATGTGATGAGTAAAAAAAAAAAAAAAAAGATCAACCGACCGACCGACCCAAAATTTCAATTTTTCCACTGGAGGACAAACAAACAATATTTTTTTGGCCTTATTATAGCAGATTTTCATGAATTGGCTGGTTTCCACATCCATATCAATATAAAGTGTTGGTCATGTTTAGCCTAGGTACAATGTGTGAAATAACCTCTCAATATATTAATCGCATATTTACTAATGAAATAGAGCAAATTATTCATTGTTTGATATATGTCTAGATTTGTTTACTTTCTACAAGGCTGTGTCCATATATGCTCGTGATCAAACTTGCTACCAAGAGCAAACTCAAACCATGGTGCGTTTTTTCGCACTTAAATATTCGTCATTTTGAGCTTAGCCACTTCAACGACTGTTGTTCAAATCATCGGGGACGAAAACACAATTCCTACTCCAATGCAGGTTTTCACAGTATCCCACGATGCAATGCAACATTGTACAATATACCTGCAAATCCAATTCAACTCCTATACTTCTGTACAGGTTTCTGACGTTTTTAAGGTGTCAGCAATGTGGGTAAACACTGGGCTATTGTGAAAAGAAACACATCCCTGGAAAGATAGGCTCTGGAATGAGTACTATTCAATGGAATTCTCAAATTCGTAAGAGCCCCTTGTCCAGAGAACCATTATTGCCTTTTATATATCTGAGTGTATCAGAATAATGCATTGTGGGATATTCTGAAAACCTCCTCTGACTCCAATGTGTCCTGAACTGGATACAAAGTAGCTTAGAATTGAAACGGTATCTTGTGTAAATCACGATTTTTGCCAACATTAAACAACATTTCCATACATACAAGTGTAAACAGAACAACAACTCGGTATTTTTTTTTTTAAAGCTTTAGGTTATATTGCTTAGGGCCATCTCCGGGGCCATTTTGGAAACCTTTCCTATCCTTTCTTGTCAATCCATAGTTGTTTTTTCCTCCGTAAATGTATATTGTTTGCAAATTATGTCGATTGAAATAGGCATAAATAATGAGCTGTTTATATCTATACTCTGTCCATCTCTTATATACACCCATACCATTCTCCAAGGGGTAAATTATTTCAAAGATCAACGATGATGTGCAGGGACCGAAATATAATTTGCAAAATATTACTTTACAATCAATGCCTGTCTAATATATGACCTGAAATAAATTATATTATGTTTCAATACACTTCAATGCACTTTACTGTAAGTTCATAGTAAAATGATCAATGACTCATTATAAACAAATATGACAGCTAATCCTGACAACAATGATTGTGTAAAAACTTCTTGTCGCAATAGGCCTACATGTTTAAATTTGATTTATGTACCGCCTAGCTTAACCACGATAACATGTACATTATAATATGATCCAAAAACATACAGCAAACGTGAAAGTATTTTTACGTGGCCAGCATGGTATTTTCTCCAGACATAACATTTATCTCAAGGATAGTCAATCACATAGCTCATAACATTGATTTCAAATGTCCCCATAATGAACACAAATTATTGAAAAGTTCCGAGCAGTTCAATTAACTGATCAATGCTGATTGTGGATGGTCAATATTAGACACGGTGAGCCAGATTTATTCTTTATATCGAGCGTTTAATCTACCCGACCAACAATAATATGAAATCACTTAATAACTGGCAAATTGACAGTAAAGGATCATCCCTCTCACACACAATTGGCTGTGTCCAAAACTATAGGGGGACTGACATATACCGGTGAATAGAGAATAGTATATTTTTTACAGGCAGGTCTGATTACAAAAAGTGAAGAACCAAGTCATTTTAAGAGTACGGCCTTCCATCATGTCCATTGCTTACTTCAATTTAAAACATTTTGTAAACTGGTTCCAGCTTAATGTAGCATTAAAGTACAAGAGCATTTTGATACTTAATTGATTCAACGCTTCTGATGCCAAGGTTAATTAATAAATGTTCATTTATATGCATGGACTCTTAATAATTAGAATAAATCGGCTTTGTTCGAATATTGAAACAAGCTGACCAAACACGCCAGC
>JXSR01S037020.1:0-16875 GCA_000969725.1 Ophiothrix spiculata | reverse complement strand
GGGGGGGGGGGGGGGGTAACCATCCCACCTTCGTAGGAAGACGAGGGTTAAGATAGTAAAACTACTTATGAAACAATTTCTATACGCCATAATGTACATACAGATGACTGACCATTCTGACAAAATAAAAAAAAATACCCTTCTGGGTAAATTTTTGTTGATACCCCCAGTATATTGTACAGCAATTTGAGATATCACAATTGCATTTCAAATACATGACGGTGTTAATTTTATGCTGTTAAATGTTTTTAACCATTTCAATATAATAAAAATATATTTTTGAAAAATGTCCAAACATTGAAAATTTAATATAATAGGCCTATATTATAAGCCAATTTTATGAAATTATAGAGTTTGACTCAATGAATTTATTATTCTCTTTTGTTGACTTTAATTTGTTAAAAGTATCTAACTTGTGTAAAAATTACAATGGTTTAATGCACCTATCACTTGTAATTCCGGCCCCCGGGTACCCGGGCACTAGCGGGGAACTCGTCATGCTCGTGCGGGGAAGTTGTGCATGCTGATGTCCCCGCCAAGCGGGGAACGCGTGCGGGGATGCAGCAGTGGCTCGATAGTGACCATTTAGGCGGGGAATTTGACCGGGACGTTAATCTATGAAATTTGAGCCCTTTGCCTTTGGTATGGGGCCGGGACTTCGTCGGAGACTCAGATTTGAGGATGCCCCGCCCTACGGGGAAGTCGGCGGAGTGTTAGGCGGGGACTCGTCAAATTTTGATGAACGAGCTCGGGCGCATTCCCCGCTAGCGCCCGGGTACCCGGGGGCCGGAGTTAAAAGTGATAGTTGCATAATCGTCATGGATTTAAGTCAAATTAATGTATCTAATTTGTTAGAATTATGCTATTTCTTAACTGTCTGGTTTGTACGATATGCTTAACCATGGGAAACATATTTAGAAAAAAACGTGCTGAATAAATAGTCTTTAAGACGGAGAAAGTGACAAAAATGCTTTTCTTAAAAACGAACGCTTTTGGGATTGTCGTTACCATCGATTATGGATGGAAAACTCCGATATTCTAAAATAAAATTTGTTAATTGAAAATTGTCAAAACTTGAGTTAGTATTACACATACCAATACAATGCTGTAATCTACTCGTTTGTATCAAACAAACTCAACATTACTAAAGTATCTACATTGTCGGCAGTGTTGTGGCTCAGAGTTTATCGATGAAGATTTCGAGGATGCCAATCACCAGTACTGCCAATCACAGACTGAATCCATTAAAACTCGCAATTTTGCTCTTGTCAATTTACTCGTCTTTAACCCTTGTAGTTTTTGCCCTTGTCGGTCAACTCATCTTAAGTCGGTCATTCTGAAATTCACCCCTGTTGGCTAGACGCGTTTCAAAAAGTTCTACGTGGGTTTTTTTTTCAGAGGTTTTTTTAATGAAGGAAAACATTCACAACAGGTTGATAAACATAGATTTTACTTCTTTATTCTAACGCTCTTATTAACCTTATCGCCATCTTGTTAGTGAATACGTGCAATTGTGCATTTGAAAAAAGGAATACAGATTTTTCTAGCCTGTTGATTAATTTCTGGCAAGATGAATAGGTTATTTCTATTTGTGGCACATATCTCTGAATTAATTTGTCATTGAATTATACTGTAAAAATACACTCTTTTGAAATCTCGCATCTACTTCAGCGCATAAACAACTCTAACATACCCCAGACATAATTTACTCCACACAAACAAACACACCCCCTCAGATCACACGCTACTCAAAATCACGCATACTTTCCTGCAGTAAATAAGTGTTCCATCAGAGCGATTAAGATTGATTTTTGAAAGCTCCCTTGCCTGTTTTAAATAAGGAGTCAACACGTGATCGAATGCGGTTTTTTGTTAATAAGTGCATTAATCAACTAAACAAATGTTGACACAAGATGAAATACACGGCAGCTGCAGATCAGTGCAACAAACACACAATTACGCTACTTGCGCTCTGCTAACACAATCTAAGCCATCACGCTAACTACATCACCATTTCTCACACACTTTTGAAGTTATTTAACTAGTAAATGTATCTCAATATAACCCATTTTTATTCTGAAAATTACCTTTGTTCCAGTTTCTAGTGTTGTTCTAGTTTCGAGTCAAGTGATATTTTTACTGAACATGTTTGCTATGCAATCGATGGAAATGTACACAAAACCGACAAATTATCTTGTGACGTTAACATATTGTCATAGTGACATAGTTCAATGCAATAACATAGTTAACCTAATTTATCTACACTTTTGTAGCAAGCTCAAATGTAAGACCATTTTGTTTCGTACTTCCTGTGACAACCAATCGATCATTCGCATTGTCCCTTCCGTCATTTCGACTCGGTCGTTCAGATTTTTCCGACAGTCCTGTGCTCCCAGTACACGCTGATTGGCGACACCCTAAACGTTTTGTCAGCATCGTCGTTATAGTATAAAGATACGGATTTACCGATGAATTTATTGGCATTATAAAAGTGACAGCCCAGGCAAACATTGTAGGGGAGATTTCAAGTACATTACTTTGCACCAGAATTCCAGTGAAAATAATAGGAACCCAGCAAAGAAAATCGGTTGCAACGATAAGAAACATTCTTGCCGCCATTCGTATTTCTCTGTCTCTATGTCTTGTCAGTTTCACCCTTTTAGAAGTATCTCGAACAGCTTTAAATATTGCAATATAGCAAAACATGACAATCATAAAACAAATAAGGTTTAAACCTAAAAATAAAGCAATAGAAAAGTACATCCCAGTTACTGTTCCAACTTGTGTGCTGACAGTCATGCTTGACTCGTAGATATACCATTCCGGTAGTTTGTATTTAATAACTTCGATCTTATATAACGATTTCTTGACCAGCGGCAGTCCTATACATACTTCTGAAATGTCGTAAACATCATTATTAACTCCGACAAACGCAATTGCGACAATACCTAAAGTCAATGAAATAGCCCACAGTAATATCGCAGCAGTTTGGGTTGATTGCGGAGTCAATCGGTGAATTGTATGCGGGTAGACAACACGGATGAACCTATCTAAGCTTATTAGTGTCACGAAAAATACGGACGCTTCACATGCTGTTAGTGTTATTACACCAGCCAGTTTACAAACTGGTCCGAGTCTCCATTCTTCAGCGTAGGAAGGGAAGTATTTCTCGAAATGCACATCAGCAAATACTAGTATCAACATGTAAATGCCTGTAAGCATATCAGATATTGCTAGATTTGTGATCAAATGTGACTGTACTTTGTCTTCTTCCATTTTTCCAATACATCTCCAAACTAAAACAAAGAGGTTACCAAGTAAAGCACTCCATCCGAGAATCCACATAAACATCCGTAAAGTTATATTAGGTAACAGTCTCTCGCATGTAAGATATGGCGGTTCGGCATTGGTTGCGTTGCATTGTGCAGCCGATCCTGTAAAGCAGCAAGTTCCCGGTTCATCGACAAGTAACACCGATCCTGTTTGCAACCCTCTGAAAGTTTCCTTTTCGACCATTTTTAATGGGTTCGATCGTAAGTCTAATGTTTTAAGATTAACCATATTTCTTAATTTCGGTAAATCGTTTAGACGGTTGAAAGCAAGATTCATTATTGTCAAATTTGGTAAAAGACGCGGTAGTTCGTCAGGTAACTTTACAATGGAGTTTTTTTGAACTGTGAGTTCCTCAAGATACATCAATCCGTCCGGACTAGGTCCAAGGAAAGTATGATGGTCTAAAAAAACTAAATTATTTGCGGCTAAACTTAGCCATAGTAATTTTGACAGGTGTTGAAACAGCCGCGGAGGGAGATGTGTTATTTGATTACAGCAGAGATGGAGAGTTATGATTTTATGGAGACCTTGAAAAGCGTCTGATTCTAAGGTAGTTAAGTTATTGTAATCTAAATACAACTCGCCCAATTCGATTAAACCAACAAATGCACCTGGTTGTATATAGGTCAATTGAGTGTATGAGAGATCCAGTAAACCAAGTTTATTTAGACCAGAAAACATTCCCCTTTCCAATACCTGAAGGGAATTGTTGTTTAAATAAAGCCATATAACATCTTCTACATTCTTGAATGAGTTTAATGAGCCTGGCCCTATTTTTGATAGACTATTATAGGCCAAATCCAGTATTGTAAAATTCGAGGGAAGAATGAGCAGTGTTTTTGATGGTTTCTGTCCATTTGTACACTCTACTTCTATCGATCGTGGTTGTAAATTACACTTACATTTTTCCACCCGAGGGTGCTTACACTCGGCAACAGTTGGAAAGTTAACACCATATGAATAGTCTTCTCCAAATGTCCTTATTGGACACCTTAATACGTTTTCATAAACTGACATATTCATTTCGTCGTGCACAATATCCTGCCAGTTAAATATCTCTTTATTATCAAAGTTACTTCTGGTTTCAGAAGTGATACTTATAACACTTATAGTGCGCACGTGCAATTGTAAGTAGTTTTCATTAAAGCCAATTCTTTTCGATTTAAAGGTACCAGATAAAGCCACGTAGCGTGTTGACAATTTGCTCTTCCTATTTTCGATGTACATGTAATCAGCGCCTTTTATATTCGCTTCAATCACATTCAATACGATTAATTTATCATCTGCATCATCGTCAGGCAAATTAATTGTAATATTGCAATTAGAATCGCCATTAACGTTTAGTGAATAGAATCCATTTGTGTGTTCATTGAGTGCACAGGAGTTCCGGCTGTATGTTTGGTTGTATTGTGTTTGCGTCTCATTTTGAACGGTAACCAAAAGACTTCCTTGCACACAGTTGATCATGAAAATCCAGTATATTAAAATATGTAGAAATGACAAATTGGTTTTTAGTAGTCGAAACATTTTAACGTTGCAATGTGGTTACTTCCCGCTAGAACCGGTGTTTACTAACCACCATCAATGTGTCCTTGATTGGGAAATAGTCGCCAAGGCACCAACTTTGTGTAGGCTGCTTTGTGTCAACTTGATGCTTTTGCATAATTTCAAACCGCAATATTTATAACACAAACAGGTGAATAATATCTCCAAAGTATCCTTTATTATATTCAATTTCGTTCAGATATGACGAATCACTGGATTCGGTGGAGTTTATATAAGTGAATAACATCATTACTTTCCAATAGAAAAAATGCTGGCCAATCCTCTGTAAGCAGAGAACCGCTTTAAGTTTGTCAAAATCAAATATCTACAAGCATGTGTCTTTCCGGAATCTGAGCGTGCGTAAGTGTAATGAGCATGATATCGTTCCGAGCACAATCACTGTGGAGTGATCAAATACGTATAGTGGTCACGGTAAACCAGGATGCTATATGTGCCAATACCAGAATACAGGAGTGTTTTTGCATCCGTATTTGATAATGCATTATTCAGACAGCGCCATCCTTATACATTTTTTTTTATATTTGCGCTGTGTCGTCTATTATATAAATTATACACTTAGGGTTTCAAAAGCAATAACAGCTGTAAGTTAATAGTTAAAAGCATTCGACGCTTATTATAGTAAACGCTATTTATACATTGTGATACTGTTTGACCTTGTTCAAGTCATTAACAACAATATAATATTCCATCAAACGTTTCTTTTAAACAAATACTCTTGGTTTTTGTTAATCGTGTTCATTGAGATCCCCGGAATGTTTGGAGAACTGTTTGATATTTTTGTCGAAACAGAGGACTAAACTTAGTAGTAAAAATAGCGAAATTTTCTTTCAAAATGTTAGAGGTTACTTCTAACACACTGGGCGGTTACAGGTGTCTTAGGAAAAATGGACAAGATGGTATTACACAGTCGGTACTCAACCCATGGGACTCACTCGCTTCGGGTTCGTTGCTCTTTTCTCGAGTTGAAGGTAAAACGAATAGTTGAATATTTTAAAAGAGCATATACCGATCCTATGTGGAGTTGGGGTGTTATACTGATATTTGTGCCCGGTTAACCACCCGAGTTCCGCAAGTTCTGAAGGTGAACCTTTGTAAGACCAAATATTGGCAAAAATTGGTGAAATGATACCCTTTCTGAGACCATAAAATCTACCATTTATGTTCGAATGAATACCAGATCTGTGACAATCAAATATGACAAAATAATTATAACACGAATTCATAAGTAAAATGTAACTGTACACCATTTGTACACATTAAAGAAGTGTTTCTAGGTATTAAAAACACTTTTATTTGCAATTTAAGCCTTTAGTGGCCATATGGGTCATTTTAAATTTGGCGGGCAAGTATTAATACCCTATCTGAGACCATAAAATCTACCATATCTGTTCGAATGAATACCAGATCTGGGACAATCAAATATGACAAAATAATTATAACACGAAATCACAAGTAAAATGTAACTGTACACCATTTGTACACTTTAAAGAAGTGTTTCTGTGTATTTAAAACACTTTTATTTGCAATTTAAGCCTGTAGTGGCCATATGGGTCATTTTAAATTTGGCGGGCAAGTAATGTTCAAATATTTGGGGTTTTGGTAATTAAAAGTTTTATTTATACTTAAACTAAATTTTTAAGCCAAACTAGATAAATTTCGTGCTTTAAACAAATCCATAATGGCCGCCAAAATTAGGAAGCGGCAGCCATTTCGTCAATTTGGCGCATTTTCTATCGTTTTCAATTTTCAGCTTTTTTTACGTACAAGGTCCGATTTCACCCATTAAGGTGTCAAAAAGCTCAAAAAATTATTTTCTTTCTGTTCAAAAAATTATTTGAGATGGAATATTTGAAAGATATATTTTTGTCTTTAGAAACAATTATTTTTATTATGGACAAAATAAAATGTTTACATTTTGGTTGCCATGGCAACCATATGAACGGCCAAATTATGTTGTTGTGTCACTTATTAAATTTCCCTGGATGTTAGCTTTCATAATATATATACTTATAGGTACTTATCATTTATAGTTTCTTAGATATGCTAGATTGTCTTCACAATAGCTCAAATTTCAAAAAATAAATTTGGCCACTAAAGGCTGAAGGCATCACTGTTATTAATTCAATCATCATTACTTAGTTTGATACCCTATCAGAGACGTGAAACCCACATTTGATACACTCTTTGAGAACTGTATAGTACCAGGTCAATTTTGAAACCCTATAATGCAAATCTCGAGACCCACCCTTTTAATAAAGCGGGTGGTTACCCGGTCAGAAAACCCAGTTCCCCCACCCCGGGCTACCGATGATCTGCCGAGTTTGTCGATGCTCGATTGGTGTTCATTTGTTTCCTTCTTTGTCGAACCTGTTTTTCCAAGAATCAAAATCAGTTTGTTTCAGAGGCGATTGAGCTTGGTAAACTATTTGATGATACATCGCCGAAATAAAATGGACACATCAAACACTCGTGTGTTGCGCTAAGTGACAATCTGTATATTAGTAATGCAATTTCTTTTGAATATTGGTAACGTTTGTGACATCTGTATATTAGTAATGCAATTTCTTTTGAATACTTTGCTAAAAAAATTATGTCAATAATTATTCAAATTATTGCAATAACCATGCTGACGTTGTTTTCTTCTTAAAACAGATAAAATTAAAAGTGTGATGAAGCTCTAGCTATCTGATAGGCTAATCATTATAATGAAAATTAAAGCCATAGAAAAACAAATTGCAAAAGTAATGATATACACAGGATAATATCACACAAACATATACAATAACATATCAAAAATCTAGCAAAAAAGACTTGGTTGGACAGCGATTAATTTGCATAAAACAAAATCACAAATATCACTGTCACAACTGGGGTTAAATTTAAAACTTTGTCAAATTATGTTAAAGAACCATTCTATTCTGTTCCACTCATCACAAATAATCATATACTTTTTCCCATCTCCGTATCCTAATGAGTTACATCCAAACACGAGAGAAAATTTCAAAACCGTCGGATTTTTTTTTCTAAATTGTCTCAAAATAATATTGTTTCTCTTGCAAAACTATTCACACTAAGTAATATTCAGTAATGGCTCCGATGCAGTTCGGGTTACAGGTTCCAATGCAATGATAAATATGAACTTGGTTTTGCCTGATAACATAGCGACGACTAGTCTAAAGCACTTTAAATTATTATTCCATGTAGACACCTTTGCGAAAGGAACATTTTGAGACCATTTTGAAGAAAACCTGACAATGTTTATTTGTATTTATTTTATTCATCTGTTGATATGTTGATTTTTTTTTTGTCTCATTTGAAAATAAATAAAACAAGTCCGTGCGGTAAATAATGTTCCTGAATATATTGACTCATATGGCGCTGACTTTTGAATGTCAGGCTCCATAAAAGATGTTCAATATAAATTGGTGATACATGGTAGTAATTACCGTATCATTGGATTGTTTAGGTTTGCATTAATGAACTTGGTTTTGCCTGATATCATAGCGACGACTAGTCTAAAGCACTTTAAATTATTATTCCATGTAGTCACCTTTGCAAAAGGAACATTTTGAGACTATTTTGAAGAAAACCTGACAATTATTTCATTCATCTGTTGATATGTTGATTTTTTTTTTGTCTCATTTGAAAATAAATAAAACAAGTCCGTGCGGTAAATAATGTTCCTAAATATATTGACTCATGTATGGCGCTTACTTTTGAATGTCAGGCTTCATAAAAGATATTCAATATAAATTGGTGATACATGGTAGTAATTACCGTATCATTGGATTGTTTAGGTTTGCATTAATGTGCCATGTTACATTAAACGTAATGCGCTTCTTGAAAGGGGAATTAGTGTGCCCATACCACCAGGCAACTCCGGTAATGTGTCATTGACTTCATAGCATACATCGTCTGAAATCGGTGTGCCAACCAATAAAAAACACGGTTGATATAGAAAAAGAAATGAAATAGAAAGCAAAATGTAAATACGTAGGGAGTTATCTCGATTTCCCGAATCTAACAAAATGGTGTATTTAGCTTTGTTGCTTCAACGATTACTGTTTACTGCGAACATGACAATTTTACAAAATGGTATAAGGGAACAATGCTGATCCGATAATTGGCGCCTTAGGGATAAGAATTAGGAATCAGCATCTTTGGTTTACATGCTCTTTCTTGTTCAACTATTCAAATTGTTGCCAGGCATTCTAACCAATTATATTGGATCGGTTGGTTAAAGGAAAAAGAGAAAGTATGAGCTGTGAAAGTGGCAGCTATATTTACCAATATGACAACATGGCTTTTCAAGTATCAGCTGTTATTGCATTCATGACATTAATTACATTGCATTGTATCGCGTTGCATTGCATTACACTACATTAAATTACATCCGGGCATTACATTACACTACAAAACATTGCATTACATAAAATGATCCTGAAAGTGAGAAATAACGTGAAACCTATTCTTTACTTGCACGGTTCACCATTTGCGGGGCAACCGTCGATTTGATAGTCAATTAAAAATAGTATGTTACATCACTTCATGCAAGGTCAATGGTTTTTGAAAGAGGGAATCGAACTGTTAATCGTACTATTATGTAAGTTCCCATTCATCTCGCAAGCCAAGTCGAGGCTCTCCTCAAAATGGCGAAACCGTGCAATAGGCTAATAATGTAATATTCTGTCGATTGAGTCTCAGGAGGCGAAAATATAACCATTTTTGTTCCCTCTTATTAGTATCAGGGTCATTCCAAAGTAACGTTTGACACCAAAATAATGATTTTTTCAACTTAAATCGGCTATAACGCCTGACATACACAAGCAATGAAAATAATGTTGGGTTATATAAAAACTTCTTGGTATAGCCAAAAGGGCTCTTCGCATTGGAAAAAATAAAATATGTCCAAGGTCAAAGAAAAGCCCGTGTAACGATCGATAACGTTTGTGACTTCGCACGGAAGTGTGGTCTTGCACTTTATATGTGCTAAATTGAGAGCTCATATCAACAGAGATTGGAGATTAAACATTTATGAACATTATCCAATATTCAGTTTGCACATTTGCAAGAAAGAGCTCTCTTTATACACGAATTTGTCATGTAACGTTTGGTAACGTTTGTGAAATTTTGCTATGTAACGTTTGGTAACGTTTGTGACATATCATATTATTTACACACAATAAATGATTTAAAACTTCATTAAATGATTTGTCGGATAATATTTAATATTTTCACACGGAAAAATCATTACCATTAAGCTTTGTTGCTGCACCTGTCAATCTAATTTCCAAAGGACCTTACGCTGAAGGTGGATAACGGAAATCATATATAAGGGAATAATGGGAAAATGCATGCTTTACTTATGAGGTCCTGTCAACATTGTACCCATCATGCACCACAAAACTCAAAAGGATTGTTACGGGTTGCAATTTTTCAAATGGGGATTATCTATACTTATTGACTCCATTGACTATAATAAATAATGGGTTAACAAAATATTTTACAAAAGATTACAAAATGCATTGTTATGCACGGGTAGAACATTTTGAACAGACCTAGTGTACGATATTCGTACGTTTGGGCTTCATGTATACTGACCCCTTAGAACGGTCTTCCATACTGTTGTAGTTATTACTGTGTTTGATGACGACAATCTTGTTCTTACGGAAATCAATATAATGATAGATATGTTCTTTTTAACCTAATGACGACACTCATTTCAATCCAACAATGAATACACGGCTCTTTGATTACATCTATAAACTAAAAGAAGGACCTACCCTCTTCACCAGTTATACCCATATGACAACATGGCTTTTCAAGTATCAGCTGTCATTGTATTTATGACATTAATTACATTGCATTGTATCGCGTTGCATTGCATTACATTACATTACATTACATTACATTACACTACAAAATATAGCATTACATAAAATGATCCTGAATGTGAGAAATAACGTGACACCTATTATCTACTTGCACGGTTCACCATTTGCGGGGCAACCCTCGATTTGATAGTCAATTAAAAATAGTATGTTACATCACTTCATGCAAGGTCAATGGTTTTTGAAAGAGGGAATCGAACTGTTAATCGTACTAAAGTAAGTTCCCATTCATCTCGCAAGCCAAGTCGGGGCTCTCCTCAAAATGGCGAAACCGTGCAATAGGCTAATAATGAAATGAAATAACCTGGAAAACTATGGCACAAAGGAGAACATAATATTGGATATAAATTGTTAGTAAGCAGTGGTAAATACATACAAAAAGTTTTTTCCTTGATTGTAGATGTAGTCAATAGAAATATTGAAACTACTTTTTTAGAAGTCACTCAAACTTCAAACAACTAAACAAAAGATATGTTATATTTGCAAGTTTGCACAGATGCATGGAAAAGAAACAACTGTATTGTTACCTTGCATCTTGCCAAACGGTATCAATTAAATGTCATTACTAAAAATCAACACAAGGCTTGAAATAGGGCACATGCATAGTCATGTTACCCTTTTTAGAACAATTATAATAAATTAAAACGTTAAAACAATATAATACAAATCAACATGCATGTGGTCTTACATAGTGTGAAAATATATGGTTTAAAGAATAACATCTCCATTTTTGGATGTCATTCGGATTTGAAATAATTGCCATTTTCCAGCATAATATATAGTGCTCTTAATAATTTGCAAGGATTTGACTTTACTGGAGGTTTATTGTGGGCAGTAAATTTAAACGAAATTCAAAAATATGCAAAGATATAATCCTTTTTCCATAAATCTTATTACTGTACTATTTTCAATTATCTAGGAATAGGATGGAGTATCGGCTTAGTTTTACAATTATTCGCATGATGTGAGCAATGATAAATCAAAACACAAAATGAAGAATATATCAAAATTCCTATCGCCTGGTCAAACTTTTCTAAGAACATTTCAGCACATTATACAAACCGCTGCAAGTTACAAATTGCTATATGATTGAACCCAACTAATGGGGTGCGCGTGAAGCACGCATCCCCGCTAGTTGAAATAGTTAGTAGTACTTATTAATGCACATTATTTATGACTATGGCATCAAGTTTCCGTGTTTAAAGAATCTACGAGTCTTGATTTTTACATTTGATATAGATAAGGTGAAGGAAGCCAACATGATTTTTTGACAAGATAAATCCAAATAAAATCATTTCATGCAATTAACATGTAGATTTAAAAAAAAAATACTAAGAGCCACAAATACAATGTAATGCCATCTTGAAATATTCCCTGAAAATGTTTTACTTTAAGCTTTTTTTTTGAGAAAATTCGAGAAATTAAGGTATGCAAACAAATTTGACAGTTCCGACACCTAATTCTTAAATAAAATCAAAAACTTTGAGGACCCAAAAGTCTTGCAACGGTGTATTTTGACAAAGAAAAAAATAAACAAACCCATCAAACAGCTGCGAATATTCTACGTAACTCCCTAAAACACACCAAACCTGTCGCTATGTACAAGGGCATTCCCAGGCCTTTGCCTTTAGGGGGGTGTGGAGGTATTTTATGCCGACATGCTCAAGTATTTTGTAGTCAACTAAAACAGAGTAATCGCTACTTTCTCCAACAACATGTGCAAAGGGGGTGTCTGAGGGATATATGCCCCTCATTAGTTAGACAATTTTGGAATTTGAGACAATATTCACGCAATTAGGTGCATATTTTTTGCTAGCTGATGCTAACCACCTTTTCACCATTTAAGAAGAGACTTGTACTGAACAGAGAACACATCAGGTGAAGGGGTTGTCTGTTGTCCCTTCTGAGTATAGTTAGAAATTTTTGGAATTTGGTAACAATATATATTCACGTGATTTGGTGCATAGTTTTTGATAGCTGATGCTTCAAGTAAGAACATTTTCCTTATCAAATATAGACAAGGGACTTGTAATTGAACAGAGAACCAGACATATAAAGGGGGGTGTCTGAGGGAGATATGCCCCATCAGTAGTTAGAAAATTTTGGAATTTAGAAATATTATTCACGCGATTGGGTGCCTAGTGTTTGCTAGCTGATGCCTCAAGTTGGCTTCCTCGGCACCCATCAAACGGCACTCTATAGAGACAGTAGACAAAACATATGAAAGGGATGTCTGATGGGGATGTGCCCCCTCATTAATTAGAAAATTATGAATTTTCTAACTTTGTTCACTTCATTGAGTGCATAGTTTTGCCAACATTTTAATTCTAGTTCAATAGCTAATTGTCCCCACAAAAAGCTAAAATGGCGATTGTGTGCCTTCATTTTGCCAACACATGTCACTGAGGTTAGGTTAAGTTGGAGAACTCTTAAAATGATCGCCTAATACCTGTAGGATTAGCAGAAAGCTTTAAATTTACCAACTTTTACTTATAAAGTTGTATGTGCCGACTCAAAATATAACTGATGTTGACAGTTTTGAAGAGCTGAATACTGAACATGCTGAACGTGTCGTGATTAGTCTGTGCTTAAAGATGGATACAAATGCTTACAGTTTGCCGATAAAAAGACCGTTTTCCTTAGCAAGTCAGCATAAGCGATCTTTTTTGTTTCATTCCCTTCCTTCCTTCATTTTGCCTCTCTTTTTTTCCTCCTCTTTTTCTCCTTTTTTCCCTTCTTCTTTTTTCTCAATTTTTTTCTTTTTTTCTCTTTGACTTATTTCCCCCTTTCTTCCGCTTCTTCTCCCCTCTCATTTGTCTTCCCCGTCTTTTTTGCCGCTAGCAGCACAATGTTGCCGACAGAACCGATGATGGGGGTGTCATTTCCCCCCTACGCATACACAGGCTCCCCCCCCCCCCCCCCCCCCCATGTGGGGACTGCCCTGGCTATGTAACAAACCATGTAGCAATCACACAGTACAGATATTATTTCCTTTTAGGCTATGTCATGTAACATCTGTAAAGCTAGTTTCCATTTTCCAATGCGCTCTCATTCAAAACATTGGCATTTCTAATTCACCAAGCAACTGACTATCACACATCTTCCAGTCTTTTTCCATAATTAATGAAGAAATCTGACTGGTGAAAACATTTCCTTTTCTTGGAGCTGTTTGAACTGAAATGTAGGTTGAAGTCACTGTAAGGAAATTTACTTGCAATATAATTATGTCAACTAAATTGACAATTATCACAATCTTAAAAAGTGGTGGGATCATTTTAGGTTATGTGTAATATTTTTCCGCTGGGAATATGAGAGAACGGTTGATACTGTTTTAATCACTAAAGGCAGCATCTACATCTGTTTTGAAGCAAATTTTAAACGTTTAATGGACGTATCTGCTACAAGCTTTGTGTGAGCGTGTACTGCGGTTTTTACTTTGCAACGCAAAACATATTAAAATCCTCTTTGACCTTTTGTTTAATCAAGATGGATTTGCTTGTCAAAGTTAGAGAACAGATCGATTGGGTGAAATTGAAATGTAGTTTAATTGCGTCCACAAGGTATTGCTTGCTTGTATTTGTAACAATGTTTCTAAGAAAAGCTTTATTAGAGGTATTTTTATCAAACCCATGTATTGCACTATTGTAACACTATATACATTGGGGCAATCATTCTTCTTGTAATCACACAACATACGTTAGACGATGTTATCTTAAAACAATCGGCAAAAAAGGCCTTGAAATGCCTTGAGATTTTATATACTCATTTAATGTGAAACGATGAGTCAATCGATAATCGGTCACTTCATTTGAGATTTGTTTATTAATGTAATGTAAGCAATATAAGTTTTTTTACTTGCTTCTTGCAATTTAACATTACAAACATAAAAGTCGGAAAAAGAACACTGTCCATCCAATTATATTAGTTAATATTTTGCCAAATTGAATGTACGTTTTTTTCATTGTAAGTGGATTGAAATGAGACGGCACCAAAATTGAATCACGTTTTCACAGGCATCTGTTACGTCATTAGTCTTTCATTTCGCCGCAGTTTGCTGATAAAATAGCAATAAGCTGAAATGTAATACATCTAAACATATGTTGATATTAAACTAATGAGGAATGAAGAATACCATTGCCTTCAAAATGCTTGCGATAGGACGATAAGAAATACAGTTTTACACGAGAAGTACGGGTCATGACGATAATATTAATTTACAGGTGATAAGTTTAGCTGAATACTGCATTAGCTGTAGAATCGTCATATTACAAAGTATTTTTCCCGCTAATGCCGCATGTTGCAAAAATAACAATTTGTAATTTTTTTTTTGTTAATGAGATAAATTACGACAAAGTTGAATAGGCCTACTGTTTTGGTAATCGATATACATGTATGTCAATACATAGTTATATCTTATTCAATATACTATAATAAATCAGGATAAGTACATTTTGATATTTAAAAAAAATTAAAGGAACCATTTGAACAACTCTTTTGGAATATAACTATCATTTATAAACAGGAAATACATCAACATCCCTATAGTTGCTGTAATAGATATTAATTGTTGCTTCCATCGAAAAAAAAATGCAACAAAAAAGCTTTAGTGATGCTTTATTAAATTTTAACTCAAAGCTGGCGCCACACAAAGCTGGCGCCACAAGTGACCAATAATAATCACTTTTTTCCAAGGTTACCTTACAGAATTTAGCAATGGCTCCGATGTACTGTTGCTATGGCTACAGATCAAAGTAAATTTCAGGTTACAGGTTCCAATGCAATGATAAATATAGACTTTGTTTTGCCTGATACCCATTGCAACGTCTAGTCTAAAGCACTTTAAACTATTACTTCATTTAGACACTTTTGCGAAAGGATTATTTTTTGACCATTTTGAAGAAAGTGTGACAATGTTGATTTTTTGTCTCCCATAGTACCTATTGCCCGACCCCTGATATGACCTTTCACATAAATGGATATAACACATTAACCATACTTCAGAGATAGGTAAAAGTATACATTTTATTTTTCTGCATGGGGAAAGCAACTCGTTGAAATGGTTTTTAATATGATTTAACCAATTTTGAAATGGCACATCTGTTTTGGGAGCAATTTTGTTTTATGCAAATTAATCGCTGTTCCACCAAGTAGATTGTTGATTGTTGTTGTATATATTTGTCCAACATTTGTTTCACCCATTTTTAAATGTTTACTAGCCTATGGATATTATGTTGCCGTTTATTGAAAATGTAAGATAAGAGTATCTCGCATTGTCCTAAAATAAATACATTTGACATGTAAAAATAGATAAAACAAGTTCGTGTAGTAAATAATGTTCCTGATATATTGTCTCATATGGCGTTTACTTTTGAATGTCAGGCTCCATTCAAAATATTCAAAATGAATTGGTGATACATGGTCGTAATAACCGTATCATTGGATTGTTTAGATTTGTATTAATGTGCCACGTTGCATTAAACGTAATGCGCTTCTTGAATGTTGAATTAGTGTGCCCTACCACCAAGCAACTCTATATCTTTCTAGGGATGTGTTTCTTTTCACACTAGCCCAGTGTTTACCCACATTGCTGACACCTCAAAAACCTCAGTAACCTGTACATAAGTATAGGAGTTGAATTGGATTTGCAGCCATATTGTACAATCAGTGTATCAGAATAATGCATTGTGGGATATCCTGAAAACGACCTCTGCCTTAATACGTAGGGAGAGAGATATCTCGATTTCCCCGAATCTAACAAAATGGGGTATTTAGCTTTGTTGCTTCAACGATTACTGTTCACTGCAAATAATGGCAATTTACAAAATGGTATGGGAACAATGCTGATCCGATAATTGGCGCCTTAGGGATAAGAATCAGGAATAAGCATCTTTGATTTACATGCTCTTGTTCAGCTATTCATGGCAGATGGAATCCTTTAAATTGTTGCCAGGCGTGTTAACCAATAATTGATAGGTTGGTTAAAGGAAAACGGTAAAGTATGCACAGCAAAGCGACAGCTATATTTACCAATTATGACAACATGGCTTTTCAATTATCAGCTTCCATTACATAACATTATATTACA
>JXSR01S037014.1:131210-150719 GCA_000969725.1 Ophiothrix spiculata | reverse complement strand
GATGACCATAGCTGTTGTGTATGGGACCTAGAAGGTAACCAGAAGGCACGGTTCACTTTGAAAGCTGCTGGTATGTCAGTGTGTTGGAATGTGAATGACCCAATGAAGGTGAGAAAGTTAGCTGAGACCTCTTACTTAGCAGACTTAGATGGTAACCAGGCACGGTTTACAATGAAAGCTGCTGGAATGTGAATGACCAATTTATGGTCACTTTGCTGAAAAAATCTGCTGAGGTTTTTGTCCCTGCCCAATGATTTCGGGATGGGGACTATAAAATGAGCTCTTTCCGTTTTGTCTGTGAGAAACTTGGTGGATGGGTGCCCCTTGACCATCTAAAAAACGATTTTGTATTGGTTAGTGGATCAAAGGTCATCAGTGGTTATTACAGGTCAAAGGAGGTCAAATGGGGTAAACCTTGGTGTACGGACATGAAATTTGGAGGGCAGGGTAGATTATTGATGCCAAAAAATGTTAAGGTCACTTCAAAGTCATCAGGAGACATTCAAGATCGCAGGAGTTCAAATGGGGTAAACTTTGACCATGTTCTGCGGAGACATATTTTACGCATCACTTAAACCCGAGTTGTACTTGTTACTTAGTAGACCTAGATGGTAACCAGAAGGCATGGTTCTCATTAAAAGGTGCTGGTATATCATTGTACTGGAATACCAATGACCAAATGAAGGTGAGAAAATTAGTTGATAATTTTGACTTAGTGGACATTAATTGTACCCAGTAGGCGAACCCAAATTAGACTAAATTACACTTGTTTTCTCCTTCTTTATTTAGTTAATGGTTGCAGAGAAGCGAGGTACAATCCGTTTCTATGACCTGGTTAACCAACAGCCAATCATGTCACTTGATGCTGGTCATGTGACCTTGATGTCTGGTGATTGGTGTCAGTGTAATCCAACCAGAGTAGGTGCTATTGCTAATGGGAAATGGATGGTTTGGGATATCTCAAGATTAAGGTAAGTACACCATTAAGGTACAAATATTTAGGACAAAAAACATAGGGCAATAAATTTGTAGGTTTTTATGTTTCAAATACCTTTTTGAACTTTATGACAAACACAAAGATTTAATCAAAAGGTATGATAGTTTGCTATGTGAGTGTAAGAAAGTCATATCTACAATGGTTGTTAAAAGTTATATTCATTTAACACTTTGTCGATAAAATGTGAAAAATCCCTCCAAATTTCCCTGGCATATGAAAGTGGCTCTTGAAATGGTTTTTCAGGTGACACAGTCATCTGAAAAAACATTTCAAGACCTATTGACCCAAGATTTGACAATATACAGTATGTAATCCAACTGTATGAAAATGGCAGCTATTGCAAATATGACTTTCTAGCTCTCATGATGAATGGCGTCTTCTAGAGGAACACCTTATGATGAATAATGATGGTTTTTAATTTGACATTTTTGAAAATCAGCCAGTCGGGTTACACAAATCAAACTATTTTTGGCCTAAAAAAATCTCACGCAATCATTATTTTTGTTGTTGCTTCTAATTTTAGCATTCGACCAGTGTGGTTTGAATAAATAAATACATGGGTTTTATAGTGCACTATGCCTACCTGATTTGTAATTCCACATGGCCTCTATGCACTTTATAGGTGTTCGCTGACCACTATGGCTTAAGTAAGCTCCATTTCACACCAAGGGTCATTTAAGGTTCTGCGACAACCTGTAGGGGCACTGAACCTTGATCGGCTCACATATGCACCATCGCTGCCCAGATCAGCTCCCTGAGTTTCGTATGGGTTTCCACAAGAAACATTCCTTGCCCAAGGGAATTTCAAGCACACTCAAATTTTGACAAAAGCAGGGTTTCAAGTCGGGACTTTCCACACTGCAAGCAAGCGCCCTATCGTTTGAGCTAACTTGACTACTGCTGTATTCCAAGTAAACTTTTGTTAGTTAATTCACATTTGGGGCAATGCACAAAATATTTTTTGTTTCTTTTTCTTTTTTTTCGCATAGGTCACACATTTTGGTCAAAAAATGACATTACCAATATGTTAAAGATGGTAAAATGTTTAATATCTTATTGCTTCTAGAAATGGTTTTGATCTGAGTGGCAAAAACATTTTCCTAAACGGATGAGTTGACATTGGCCTTTATTTGTTTGAAATCCAAAGTTGTCTTCAGGATAACCAGCCAGCACATTCAGAAGGCAGGAGACATTTCAGATGGTCACAAGCTAGTGATAATCTCTTTATTTCTTTGTAATCCACAGTTGTCCACAAGATAGCCATTCAGATGGTCACAAGCAAGTGATAATCTCTTTATTTCTTTGTAATCCACAGTTGTCCACAAGATAGCCAGCAAGCACATTCAGAAGGCGGGAGATATTTCAGGTGGTCACAAGCTAGTGATAATCTCTTTATTTCTTTGTAATCCACAGTTGTCCACAAGATAGCCAGCAAGCACATTCAGAAGGCGGGAGACATTTCAGATGGTCACAAGCTAGTGATAATCTCTTTATTTCTTTGTAATCCACAGTTGTCCACAAGATAGCCAGCAAGCACCTTCAGAAGGCAGGAGACATTTCAGATGGTCACAAGCTAGTGATAATCTCTTTATTTCTTTGTAATCCACAGTTGTCCACAAGATAGCCAGCAAGCACATTTAGAAGGCAGGAGACATTTCAGGTGGTCACAAGCTAGTGATAATCTCTTTATTTCTTTGTAATCCACAGTTGTCCACAAGATAGCCAGCAAGCACATTCAGAAGGTGGGAGACATTTCAGATGGTCACAAGCAAGCGATAATCTCTTTGCTACAACAGGTGGACCAGGGAATCAGATCAAAGTTTTCCACACTGGACATCATCAGGTAAGAGAAACACGACAGAATAGCTGCTGAGCCCTGGGGGGCTACTCAAATTTGGTTTAGGTAGGGACGTGCCTCTGGGAAATTTGGAAAGCTACCCATCCAAATACCAATTTTTAAGAAAAATTGACCCATCCATATACCAAATCTTCTAAATTTTGAGCCAAATTTAATCAAAAATCTCATGTTTTCTGTCCAAATTTGCTCTATTTTGGCAAAATTTCCAATAATTTGAGAAGAAATGTCAAAATTTGCGTCATTTGGCGCAAATTTTTTGAAAATGTTTAAAAGAAAACCCATCAAAATACCTCATTTTGCGAAGAAAAAGGACCGATTGGAACACCAGAAAACCTGATTTTGCTACCCGAATTTGCAGCACGTCCCCAAAACCCGTTTTGTACTAAGTAGCCCCCCCGGGCTGCTGAGTACCCTTGTAAGTAAGTAGAATATGAGATATGGTTTTTCACATTGCAGAACACTCCTGGCAAAGAAGAGAAAAGGAAATGAAAACTCCATGATCAAGAAGTGCACCAACTCTGGTGCGGTTATATTTTGCAATAATCAGCTGATTATTGCACAATTAATTATAGGTCTCATCCAAAATTTTAGTGTTAGTGTTTAGGGTTGGGGTAAGGATTGTTTAGGGTTAGGTTTGGGTCATGGTAAGTGAGTTAGGGTCATGTCATGGTTATGTGAGTAAGAGTCGGGTCATGCTCAGGGTCAAGTTTTTGATTGGACTTGAAGTATACTTTTTCCGAATTGCAACAAGAGCAGAATTGCTACAAGTATTTACTAAAATTGTTTATTGGTTCACATCAAGCACACATGAACACCTATCCCACTTATGGGATTAGAACAAATAAAAGGTGTTCAAAACGTTGCATTGTGAATTAGCTTGAGCCACTATAAATAATTGTTGTTTGAGTGTGCACTGTGCAGTGTAAGTAGGTCATGATAGGTCATGATCAGCAGTATTTTAGTAGCCAATAGCTACTACCCAAGGTCATGATCGGTCATGATCAGCAGTATTTTAGTAGCCAATAGCTACTACCCAAGTGAGTAGAGATTTTACAAGTATTTATTTATGTGTTACTTACCTGCAAATTTTCATTCTTTGAATCCTCATTCCAAGATTTGTAAAACAAGTCTTGACCAGGAAATGAGATATTATGTGAGGCTAAATAAAATTAATTGTTTGTCTCAAAGCTCCCGCGCGCGTTATTTTTAGTGTGCACGTTAGTTTTTCAAAAACTTTGAAAAATATTTTTTTTGCCGTTTTTAATTTTTTTTTGAAAAATGTTCTTCATAAATTGGCAAAAATTCCATATGAACTCCTTTTATATTTACTAGCAACATAAAATTTCTAATTAAATTGGTTCTTTATTCCCCTTTTTTTTAATTTTAAAAAGGCCAATCTTAAAGGTGTAGGTTCCAATCACATTCTCATCCCCCTGGGCTAAACCTGAAGTAGTATATTTTTTGATACCATATCAAAGCCCATATTTTTCTGATTCTAAATCCAAAATTTTACCTCCAAATTCTTTATACTTTCGGAGATATAGCATAAAATGTAAAATTCTTGGTATACCTTTTTTCTATTTCTTTTTGTATTTTCATAACAGCCTCATCCCCAGGGTTGCATACTTTCTTTTGCCTCTCAAGAGAAAACAACAAGCAAGCTGAGGTTAAAAGTCTACAATATGCATTACCGGGGTCAAGGTCAATCAGTTAAAACTAAATTACACACATGCTAAGATAGTAACCTACACCTTTAACATTAATTTTGTATCTGACATGTAAATATGATGAGGTAGTACATATGGAACCCTTTTCTATTTAGAATAGCACTCATGTCTTCTAAAAGAAAAAAAATGAATACAAATAAAACTGCATTTCGCATTAGTTTTTCAAGAGAGGAGAGCTTTGAGACAAACTACTTTTTTTTAAATGGCTTTATTGGTATCACTGAATTTTCACATTGCTTTCATGGCAATTACAAGTGAAATTGGCACACATAGATAGTTTACGGTATACCATAATGATTTTATTACGTGCCACTCATTAAGTCTTTGCACAAACTCTATTATCAGATATCAGCAATAACGGTGTTTTGCTTTTGTGCAGGTGCCCGTAGCAGCCAGTTTACAAGTGATAGGCAATATATCATGGCATGCATACTTACCAGCGTGTGCAGTTGGAGGAGACAGGAGAGTACACATCCATTTTGCAGAAATTTAACATCATGAACTTTGTTCTGGATGTGCAGTCGGTGGAGACAGGAAAGTACGAGGGGGTATCAAAAAGTTTTAAACTTTACCCAGAAGGGATTGAGCTATATCAATGAAATTTTGTCAGAATAGTCACTTGTCTTTATGTACATTATGGTGTAAAAATTGTCTTATAGGCAGTTTTACTTTCTTTACAGGGGATGATTGATGTCATCTACCTACCCGCTTAAAACATTGAGGAAATATAGACATGCGGTGTAATTAATTCCTTGCATTTGAAGGGTTATATGGCCCAGTAAATCTCACCATCAAAGTTTAATTGTTTGATACCATAGTAATGGGTAGAGTTTTCTTTATCCATTGATACAAAAATTATGGAAATCGGTCCATGAATGACATCACAATGGTGTAATAAAACATGAATGACCTGGAAATGTTGATTTTCATTGAAATCTAAAATCAGATTTTTCAATAAAGAGGATCCCTACGATAATGGTCTGTAGACAATCAGTTAAAAGTGGGAGAAATGTGTTCCTTTGCACATTGACTATGTAAAGATGCCTAAAGTATCTCATAATGAAATTTTGTTCCTGGAGCCATTTCTTCTGGGAAAAGTTAAAAACTTTTTGATACCCCCTCGTACACATACATTTTGCAGAAATTTAACACAACAAAATACATCGTGAACTTTGCTCTGCATGGAATTGTAGTCACCGGATATTCCATGGGTTTTCTTACCAGCATGTGCAGTAAACGGAGACAGAAGTACATTCATTTTGCAGAATTCTAAGCCATCAAAATACATCATGTATTTTGTTCTGCTTACAACTGTATTATTAAAACCATGAAATGTCCAAATCATGAAATTCAGAACACAAACAGTGCACATTAAAAATAAGCAAATCATGGCTATGAAAACTCGATATTTTCACATGAACCCAATGTTAAGCTGCCAATCAACATCCATGCAATCCATTTTCGTTGTTGTTGCGTAGGCGCATATGCTGTCGGCATACGCAACACACAAATTGGATATCTAGGAAATTTAATGGTTTAAATAAGGCCAAAAAATATAAATTGTTTGCTTGTCCTCAATTGAATTTGAAAAATTGGGTCGGTCGGTCGGGATTTTTTTTTTCTTTTTTATTTACAATCAAACTCCACTCTATGTAAGGCTCAGAATATGAAATAATAAGAACATTTTGGTGTCAAAATGAATCAGCATACATTACAAAACAACTAAAATATTCAATACAAACTATAAAATACATTTTTCCTGCATTTTCAAAATGCACAAATCTGAAAAGAAAAAAAAGAACTTTTTCAGGAATTTCCAAAAATAGGGTCGGTATTCTTTTGTACAGTAAATTTTTAAAAAATCCTGATTTCTAAAATTAGGGTCGGTCGGTTGAGGACAAGCAAACAAGTTTTTATTTTTGGCCTAATAGTCAGTTCTACTGGATAATTCATGGTTTTGCACAAGCATGCACAGTTGGCAGAGAGATAGAGGACAGCCCCATCAAAATACATCGTGAATTGTGTTCTGCATGGAGTTGTAGTCAGTTTACTGATCATTTCATGGCTTTCTTTTGTAAAGTGTATGCCGGTGGAGATGAAAGAGGTCATCTGTATTTTGCGTAATTTAAATTCATCAAAATACATCGTAGAACTTAGTTCTGCAAGTCGTCATCATTATCATCGTTGTCGTCATCATCATTATTCATCGGGTAACAGCAAGTTTTCTCCACCCAATTGGATTTCAGGAAGACTTCTGAGCTGTTATCAGCTAAAAGGGCTAGATTCATTGCGTCATTTTTGTAGTCATTTTCATTCAGAACTTTATAATTGGTGTAAATTTTCTACATTGGTGTAAATTGTTCATTCTGAATGACCATTTTCATCCTAATTTTTCACATTATGCAGAAGGTATGAAATGGAGACCTATTTTTCATCCCTTTGCACATTTTCAAGTATAATGTATGATATTGATTTATACGAGCTAGATCGATCTATTCATGAAATAATGGTAATGTTTTACACAATGGTGAAATTGTATGTGGAAAATGTTCATTCAGCATGATAATTTACACTATTCTTAAAAAATAATCACCACAAGAAACAGTACTGACTTGAAAAATTCTGAATGAAAATGTCTACAAACTACAAAAATAACAAACTGTATCTAGCCCTTAATGCACCTTAATAAAATGGGACCATTACCTTCCTGGTTATGTTGTAACATTGAAGCAATATCATGAGGAATGGATTTTAGAACCGATGTTGGTTGTGATGAGTGGCCTTTTTTATCAGATCACATTATAAGGCAAAAAAAAAAAAAAAAGAAACCGTCTCAGGTTCCTTAGGCCCAAAACCCTATAAAAGTGCTACACATTTTTTTTTTAGTCAAAAAAGGCTATGCGCACGCAGAATTTTTTTTTTATTACGCTTTTAGG
This sequence comes from Ophiothrix spiculata, assembly GCA_000969725.1. Classification (NCBI taxonomy): domain Eukaryota; kingdom Metazoa; phylum Echinodermata; class Ophiuroidea; order Amphilepidida; family Ophiotrichidae; genus Ophiothrix; species Ophiothrix spiculata. Next base: position 143,201 of record JXSR01S037014.1, on the reverse strand, counting down.
TCACTGGTTTTTTTTCAGCCGCATTTTCCTTTTTTTTCTCTCGATGTAAGAAAAAAATAAAAAAGCAAAAAATCTCCAGAAAACATTTAAAAAAAAAAATTAGCTGAGACAGAGTTCTTTTTTTCTTTGGCCTAAGAGGCAATTTTCTATAATGACTAACATTGCTTCAATGGATTGATTACAAACAGTTTTTGAATGCTGGAATGAAACAATTCACAATTTTACACTGTTGATACAAAGCTTTGAGACCATATCTTTTAATGCTAACCTATTCGGAAATAGAAGGGCATTAACATCCATTCAGCGGTTCATTAAAGTTATTCTCTTAGGCTGTGATCACATAGAAGTATACGGTATTCGCTATACGCTATTCGATGGCTATATTTTATACAGGCATGGCGAGCTACACGTTTTTTCGAATAAAGCCCTCTTATGTGACCCGGTAGCATCAAATTCACGTGTTCGATTGAATCTATACGCGTGCCCAGGTGAAATCCTGCACTGTATACCCGTATAGTATAGTTCTATGTGGTCGCAGCCTTAGGTATTATTGGTATAAATGTTATTTCTCTTTTGTAAATATGGGCCTATTAGAATGGTCTTTGGCTTGATTTCCTCTCATGGAGGGGGAGTTGTACTTGCTGCATTTTGTCTGATGGAATCTGTGTATCGCGCTCAGCACTATAGGCCAAAAAATAATTTATTGGACAGCATATATACAGAAATTCAGAGTGCAGGGCCCATTGTTTGTAAATGGAAATAGTGCTTTGCATTTTCAACAGACACAATAGGAAATGAGGACATGATTTGTGTGTTAAAATGTTAACTAGCAAGTAACTAAATTTGTACCAGACTAAATTGTTCCTGAAATAAAAAATGGAGTTACAATAAATCGGCTCCATGAACGATAGCAAAATGGCAGTGAATACAATTTCCTCTTTTTAATTTCTTTAGTAATGAAGAAATCAAACAATCACAAAGCATTGTAAAAAGGTTTTTTTTAATTACCTAAACATACTATACATTTGAAACTGTTTTAGACATTCTGCTTTTGTTGTTGCTATTTAAAGATAGCTCTATTATTTTATTTAGAGGCAAATTAAAAAGTTCATATTAGGGGTGCTCTGGCAAAAGGAGAGGAAAGTTGCAAATTTCAAAATAGAGTTTGTGACATATTTGAATTTTCTATAATCTCAGCTTTTGAATGATATACTCGTATAATATGGCACACTTTGTTTGTTATTCTTCATTTTGAGATCAAAATACAAAGCAGTCCACTGAATATATCACAATAAAAATTAGCTGCAAATCGATTTCAAAGATACTGATTACTACAGTGTATAATAGCAACATGCAATCAATTAATTGCACTTCCCGGCAAAGTTGACCTTCAAATCTTTAGGTATAGGTAAACACTTATGCATGAAGACATTTGTGTACCGCCGCGGCAAAAGGGTCCAGTTGTCGGCTCGTACATGTTGCTCCTTGTAGCATATCTAATGTATGGTATTTGTATACATCAGATATGCTACAATGAGCAACATGTAGGAGTCGACAACTGGACCCTTTTGCCGCGGCGGTACACATTTTATGTCAAAAAACAAAATTTGAACTTTTCACCCCATTCTTACTTTTGATGCCATTTATTCAAAATATAGATATGCGACTTTCCTCTCATTTTGCTAGAGCAGCCCACGTATAGGAAACACAAGTTTATATCTACAAAACTACAGACCATTCCTGTAATTGGCATAGTTTTGCTGTTGAGGGATATCAACACTCATAACGAGGCTAAGTATGGTATCACGTGATGCATCCTCGTATCCGAGTGTCAACTAGTCATGATGCATCATGTATTGCCATACTTGGCCTTGTTATGAGTGCCGATATCCCTCGGTGGCAAAAATACACCGATTATAGGAATGGTCTTAGATACATTCTACACTTCATGATTCACGTCACAAATCTCTCCTTGTTGGAATACATCACATTACAATATGTGATGGCTCAGACCGAAAGGGGGGACTTTGCATATGATATCAATTTTGATTTTATCATTTCATCTGTTACAACATTTTATTAGCTTTAAAACGACACCTTACTTGTTGAAATTGATCAAGGCGATCAAATTTTACAACATAAAATCTGCTGGAAATTCTTCTTATTTTCTTGATTTTTTGCTTCCTATTTTCACCAGTTTCTCGAAAAGTGTTCTGTCGCAAAGTCCCCCTTTTCGGGGTGAGTCATCACATATTCACATCACATTACAATATTTGCACAATTAGAGTGACATTCACTCTCTCTTTTAGCGAATAAGTCAGAGTGAATATCAAGAGCGATGTCACTCGGGGGAGCGAATGTCTTTTGATGCCAAGGCTAAGCCCGCATGGATTAACACTGCATTTTGAATGCTTTTGCGTTGCGTAAATACTGTCAAATGGAGAGGTGACGGTAAAAAATAGCCAATGGTGGTTAACCAATCAACTGTCTTGAATTTATATAGGAATGATATATTACAAAACATTGAATAATAATAATAACTGGTTTATGTATAGCGATTTTCCATTTAGATCAAACCGCTCATGATTCGCTGCAGGTAGATCGTCACAATCATTGCTATACTAAAAATCACAGTAATCATGATGTAAAATAAATAATCAGTGGGTGAACCAGTTAGGCCAAATAAAGAAAAAAATGGTTTGTCTCAAAGCTCACTAGTGGCTTGAAAATGAATGCCGAATGCAATTTTTATTTCTTTATATTTTTATTCTTAACTTTGTTTTTTTAAGGTATATCAACAGTGAATTATAAGTTCTGAGCTCCATATCTCAAAGACTGTCAAATATGTATGATTAAAAATAAAGTAAAAGAAGTATGTTATTCCAATCATGTGCATGGCTTTGTCTTGTGAGGAAAATTGTGATTAAAAAAACATTGAAAATCTTGAAATAAAGACAAATACCACATAGCTTTATTCCCAGATCACTTGATTTACAAATGTGCACAACAGCTTTGAGACAAACTATTTTTTTTTAATTTGGCCTTATATACTACATAAGTTGTCTTAATTAAAGGAGCTTGGTCCGATTTTTCAAATTTTAATTTTCAATGTCATATGAAAGATAACTACTCAAGCGATTTAAATTTCAAATTCCAGCTTAATCGGTCAAACCATTTTGATATTATGGGCACATTTGTATTTCAGAGCCGCCTATACGTTACTATGTAAAATTTATTATGGTTACCATAATTAGACACATTTTCTAATATATCTCCGAAACCTAACATAACTCAGCCGTGAAATTTCACATGACTTGTGAGAAAAATATGAGCAACATTTTGGTACCAAAATCTCAAAAAGTTTGAAAAAATGTTGAGGCAATCGGACCAGGCTCCTTTAAATGTTTTATCTCAAACCAGATTGTATACTAGTTACGTTACATGTATCTCAAGCATTCCATCAATATACAAAGAAACAAAATAAAACAGGAAGTTGATAGATAAAAATGGAAAGTTGATTGATGGAATGTTGTGATATCATTACAGTTAAATATTGCACATTTAAATAAAATTCTACATTTTATATTGCACTGGGACTGGCATTCATAAACACTTGTACGGTGGGGTCTGATGCAAAAAGTGAGCCCCTTAAAATTGTTGAGGTCTTCTAAAAAGGGCCATGAAAATCACCCTAATTTTACCCCTAAAAACTGAGTCTGTATTATTTTCTTTGGGGTTGACACTTATTTTTTACAAATGTGGGATTCAAATTTTTTTCGAGGTTTGAAAGGGTAGGGGATCTGAAATTTTTGTGCTGATTTTTTTTTGTGCATCAGCCCCCCCTTTACAATTGATCATTAACCCTTTCAGTCCTGAATTGTCATATATGGGTATACAGCCCATACTGAATTAATCTACACTCATACAAATTGGAACGCCTGAGCGTTCTCTCGTATGCTCCTTAGGAAACGCTGAGGCGTTCTATCGGATCGAAAGGGTTAACAGTCCCTTGGATAAATTAAGCTCAGGAGTGCAATAGGGAGTTTTTGATTAGCAGGACAGATGAATTCTAACATCCCATTCTTGCCACATGGCTGTGAAAGATGTAATGTTCCATTTCACGAGCCGGTATGAAATGGAACAAATACATCTTTCACAGAGTGATGATATTTCTATCATCAGACGAATTTTAGGCAATTAATATTTGTTTTATATCACTCATTTAAAAAAAATTTAAACCTCAAAATATTGATATTTTAAGTATCATCCCAAAGTGGTTGAGTTGACCTCAGAAAAACAATGGCGAGTCAGCGACAGTGATAGTACAACAGTTATAGTTTCTACCATCAAACGGAGGTGGGTAGTGGTAAAAACTATCAAATGGCAATAAACCAATGAAATGCCTTGAATTTATAAATGAGTGATATAATTAATGATGGCTGCTTGGATTTGCAAGATGAATTGTAGCTTCAACTCAAAGTCTCAGAAAATATATCTGTACTCAGTTTATCTTTAGGACAGTGTTTGATAACTATTATACACATTTGTCAATGAACAGTTTGCATGTGACATTATATCCTGCAAATTTTGTACTTCTGATCGCCATCTTGTTTGGAAATTTTTATCGACCGGTCAGTTGGAAAATAATACAAAATATACAGTTACTTTTCATTCAATTTGTACTATAATACCCTGCGACACCTTGTGTCAAGAATGTTATTATAAACATTGTAAACATATTGGTTCAAAGTTAAGCTAGTTTTGTTGTTTTTCATGTACTGTGCCATACAAAAACTCCCGCCAGCTTTGTGGACCCAATTATAGTTCATTAATAGTGTGTAACACATGATGCAAACCCTCTATAATATTGTTTTAGTTTAAATACCACATTGCTACAAACTTCAGAATTTGGAACGTGTAACTTGTCTGGTAAATAGCCAGCATCAGTCGTTTATGGATTTTGCAAATTAAAATTCTGTACTGTGAGATAATTGCACAAATCAGATTTGTAGGGTATTTCAATTTCATTCAAAATAATACCTCCCAAAATTTGCAAAGAAGTTAACCCTTTGAAATTAAATATGTTAATATTATTTATGTTTTTGAAGAAATGCTCATCTTATTTTGTACTTTTTCAATAAAAATGAAAGCAAAATCAAATTTACATTCACTTGTTTTTGTATACTTTTGGTTTTGTAATTGTTTCGGAGTTTTATCACGAAAGTAAAATATATTTGTTTTTCAATCTGTTTTAAGTGGAAGATTTAGCCAGTGACCAAAGTTTTAGAGATGCTGGAAATGTTCTAATTAACCCTTTCACTGTCAATAGGCAACGCAAAGAGTTCACAGCTGCAATATCTGTCGTCTATGTACAACAAAGCACCATTGCGATATTGAACTTTTATGTGGAGCTTATGTCAATTTTGAGCCGCACTAAGAGTGCAATGTTGATAGTAGGTTGCTGCCTTGAATGGGTTAAAGGCCCTTTAACCCAGGGCCTTAAGTTCATTAGTTATCTATTGGTCCAATTAACATATTACCAACACCTTCAATAGCATCTCATCTAACTGGCTCCTGCTTCCAGGATGGTGTCTGTTGGAAAAATACAAAATAATAAAACATTACATTGCCTTATGATAAGACAGAGAAATATATAAATATCCAGGGCTGGACATTGTTCTTATTATCAGTTGTTTTGAGGTAATCAAGCCTATAGTGGGCATCTTAGAGAATTGAGTTGTGGTCCAGCACCTTACCAGAACCAACAGACAACATCAAAATAATATACAAATGACATATTTTGGCTAATTTTGTCGCTACCACATGGACAAACAAAAGCATTCAATTAAAGTTCATTTTGAATATTCAGTGATTTGATTAGTGTGATTTGAAAAATACAGACTGATTTACTTCTCTGTGTGGTCATATTGAAACATACGGGACCGTTCACAAACACTTGTAAGGGGGCCTGATGCAAAAAAAAAAATTATCACGGAAAATTTTCGGGGTCCCCCTTTTCGACCTCAAAAATTGTAAGCTCCCCCCCCCCCCCCTTTTGAGACAAAGATTAGTGGTCAACCCCATAGAAAAGCATGTAAACTCAATTTTTACTGGAAAATTTGTTGTATTTTTTTTCAAGGCTCCCCTTACAAGGGTGACAAATTTGAAGGGCCCCCTTTTGGCATTAGTGTTTGTGAATGGTCCCTAAGCATTAGTCAGTTGCTTCAAGGTTTGTGGAGTAAAGGAGTGACTGAATGTCTCTCAGTTGAGTTTGGACCTATGCCTTAGAACATTGGCAAAAATGAAGTAGATATAGTTAGTTGGGTTTTATATATCATAGCAGCTTTGATTACCAAGTCTGAATGTTCGCCAGTCCGAAGGTTTGCTAGTCCGTAGGTTCGGTAGTCAGAAAATGAAATAGGGTTCCCTTGTCCAAAAATGAAGTCCGAAATTAAAAAGGGTTCGCTTATCCGAAAATGAAATAAGGTTCGCCAGTCCAAAAATAACATACGGTCCGCTGGTCCGAAAAATAATTAGTTTTGTTGATTAATTTGGAAATTCAGACTAGCGAATCCTCAAATATAGGCAAATACACTTTCGGACTGGGGATCCGTATTTCATTTTCGGACTAGCGAACCTTAGGACTAGCGGGATGTTACCGGATCCTTTATAGCTTACCTTTTTGTGTGTATGATCCAGGTGCTTTGTTCAGGATTGGTATTTTCATTATGTTTTCATCTGAACTTCATACCCAATGTTGCATAACAGTAATTCCAGATTCATAGATGTGGCCAACTAGACAAGATGGTGTCATTCATTCCCGGGCATTCATTTCATGATAACCAGAGCAGTTGGTGTCTTCTGATCCATTTTAATCAATTTCCTGAAGAATGCAGTCCTGGACGTTGTTCTGTATTTCTTGTAATAGGTGACAGTTTGAAAAATCACTTTGTTGCAATCCAATGTTCTGGAAATGTTGGTGTCCTGCATGTATTTTACTGTAAGACCAGACTAGGCGACTAAAGCCAAGCTTGCCTAGGGTCATGTTTAGCTCTCTTCAATTGGGGGGGGGGGGGGGGGGGGGGGGGGGGGGGGGGGGGGGGGGGGGGGGGGGGCAGAGAGAGTTTTGATTATTTGAAAAATCATTTTGTTGAAGGACAGCATTGTGGTAATTCTGGTGTTCTGTTGATGGTTGCTTTGGAATCACATACTCTTGACTTGAACCATTATCAAGCTTTATCAGTTCAACCTACAACCTTTGCTCTAAACAATATTGCTGGTATAAACTCTTCTTGTTAATTCTTTGGTTTTTTTGCATAGTCATATGCAGACATAGCAAAGTTTATTGCACCGAAATAATGTTGTGTTTGATAAGAACAAACGGTATCACTTTTAGAGTTTTTTTTGAAATATCAATTTGATTTTGATTTAAGTATGGTTTCAGAAGGATGTATCCAAGATATTGATGCTAGCAGTCACTGTTTTTGTCACTATTGATGTGAGATGTTTTTGTCAATTTGAATGGAGTACTATTATTGCTAGCTGTCATTGCTTGTTTTTGTTCTCTGTTGTTTAATTTTCTGTATTGTTTCATACGTCCTTATTGCTCTGGACATTTGTTCCGTCAATTCAGCAATCCGTAATCGTGTCATCACGGCTGCTTTATCTACAGTTTTATCTTTAACATTTGGTGACTCACTACTTGTAGACCTTCGTTTTGAAGAACTTGTCCGTCGTTTTGCAGAATGAATCCCACTGTGAGTTTTAATAACTCTGTGTGTCTCATTTCTAATTTCTTGTACAAGATTAACATCATCTTTGAGATTAAGTTCATCTATTTTGTTTTGTGACCTATCAGATTTGACATCATCATCATGGATGATGCCAGTAGGATTACTACCACTTCTTCGTACAGCATCATCAAACATATTATTTTCATGAGCACGCATATCATTGGACATTTTTTCAGGACTGACAGATGTTCCAGAAAAATCTGGTGTTTTTGGAGGATGTATGGTGTGATCTGATTTTGACATAGCTTGATGCAACATATCTGCCTCATATTGCCGTATAGCATCAGTCATTTCATCCGTCAAGGTTGCGATTCTTGCGCGAGCTGCTTCGGACACTTGTTGAACGACAAAATCTTCACGTTTGTCATTTTTGATTTCATCGGTTTCCTCTTGTCTAGTTCCATCTGGGACAAGATTATTGATAGCAGTCTCATTTGCATGTTTCATTTCTGTACTTGTTTTCTCAATATATTTCTTCATTGCTTCTATTGCATCAGTCTCTTCCTCAGGCAAGTCCATCTTACTCAAACTATCATTGTCATCATCATTAGTATTTCCAGGTTTTGAGGAAGAGGTGGAATCTCTCGTCACCGTTTTGTTTTCTGATTTATTAGCACCGAGCTTGGGGACAGAATTAAATTCTTTTGTTGAATCATTATCTCCAACTTTGTCATTGGCATTTATAACAAATGTACCTGCCTTTGAAATGGCAGCTGAAGTTGGCCTTGATCTTCTACCAGCTCTTGAAACTGAGGTGAGTTCATCCTTGTTCTTGCTTTGGTGTCTAGTTTCACTATTGGCAGCAGAAGAAGGCCTTGACCTTCTACTGGCTTTTGATATCATGATGGGATTGTCTTTACTCGGGTCGTGGTGTCTAGATTCAACATTGACAGCAGAAGAAGGTCTTGATCTTCTACCAGCTCTTGAAATCGAGATAAGTTTATCTTTGAATGGGCCTTGGTGTCTAGTTTCACTATTAACAGCAGAAGAAGGTCTTGATCTTCTGCCAGCTCTTGAAATTGAAATAGGGTCATCTGTACCTTGATCTTTATGACCAATGTCACTCTTGACAGCAGAAGAAGGTCTTGATCTCCTGACACTTTCTTTCCCAATAGAAGAAGCAGGCCTTGATCTCCCAGCACTTCCTCTTCCACTTTGCCCATTAGAATCCTGTGAACTTGAACCAGGATTAACATCGACAATCCAATCCATACATTTATCCTTACTTGATATCTGTTCCATACTTTCAATCCCATTTTTAATAGCCTCACTGCTTTCAGTACCAGCGGCATCTTCATCAGTTTCTTGGACTGTCGTCAACCTTGTTTCTTCAAGCACCACTCCTTCTTTCTGAACTGACATCTCACTTTGCTCAGTCTCTTGACTGAACATATTCTGCTCTATTTCAGCATTAGCCATGTCCTCAACCATTTTAATACCAGACGTCATATCATCATTAATTTCAATCATACGTTTTTGCCCAGCCTCAAAGATATCCTGCTGCATGTCTGCATAAAACTTCTTCCGTTCCTCCAACATCCTTTCCATTTCTTCTTCCTTTTCAATCTTACCAATCAACCCGTTTATAACTTCAAGTGCTATTGCTTCATCTGACTTTGATACCTCATTAACAATCATTTCTAAAATTTCTGCTGCAACAGTGTCATCGGGTTTCTCAAGTTCACGTATCATGCTTTCTAAAACATCAGCTACTTCTAGAAGAGTCCACCGATCAACAACAGGTGATGATTCAGGTTGGTGTTCCAACACATCTGTCTTTGAATCATCTGTCGATTTTTTTCTCAATTCTTGTGACTCAGTTTGCTCAATTTGATCAAGCATACCTTTCATCAAGTTTGAAACCTCAAGAAAGACAGAGTTTTCAGCTCCATCATTGCCTTGTGGATCAGTTCCATTATCTATATCAATATTTCGTATAGAATCACCATTTTTCATTGCAGCATTTTTAGGTCTGCTTTTGTTGCTTTTTTGACTTGACCTGCTCTTGTGACTTGTCTTACTAGTCTTGCTCCGTTGACTTGATGCTGATGTCACCCGTGCGGATCCTGTTCTTCCATTGCTCTCACCTTTTGTATTGTCCTCATCCTCATCTGATAGGACATTTCTTATCTTTGTAACTTTATCAAGAAGATTATTGCTGGTTTCTAATATTTTAATCCCCAACTTAACATTCTCTTCCTTCATCTTTTCAACTTGTTCTTCACGTTCGATTTCAACTTGAGTTCCTGCTTCAACTTGCTTCATATCAGCTACAACCTCACTATTATTCTCCTCCTCATCAACCTCTTGATTCTCTTCCCCATCCTCCTCCTCCTCCTCCTCCTCCTCGTCCCCATCATCAATCCCCATGAGCTCTTTAGCCTCTTTCACTAAATCCTCAATTTCATTCATCATTTCTTTCACCTCATCATCGCTCTCTGCATCCAAATCAACTCCCTCCGCTTCAGCAACCATCTCAAGATTCTCATTCAACTTTTGTATATAAATTTTCATCTTCTGTGTTTCCTTATACATCTGCACTGCACCAGCCATGCCATCTCGCAACTTTGTGATTCGTTGAACCGGATCGTCATCTTCCCCTGTGGTTGAGGCAGAATTTTCTCGGGATACCCAATCACCAACTTTTGATAACATTTCCATCATACCTTTGCTTGCCTCAAGGTGCTTCATCTGCATCAAGTCTCTCATTGCTGCAACATCTTTAAGATCATTAAGGTCAATGTCAAGAAGTTCTGCATTTGGCATCTCAAGACCATCCACCAGTTCTTTGTTTTCAGCTGTTTTCAAATTTGTAACTTGTTCTATATTGTCTGCTGTATCTTGTTTACTCTCAGTTTCATTATCTGTTATATTTTGTCTAATCTCATGTTGTTCATATGGCTTCACTACTTTGGATACTATAATATCTAAGATGTTCTTTACAACCGTCTCATCATCTAACCCATCCTCTTTGTCCATACCAGATTGCCCATCATCCTTAGACATCTTTACTCCATGGTTTGGTAGGATTGCATCACCTTCCCAACCATCCTCCTCATCCCAAGCCTCCTCATCCCATTCCTCCTCATCCCATTCCCCTTCTTCCCATCCTAATCCTGCATCCTCATCTTCATCGCCATAATCCTCCCATTCATTTGGAATCTGATTATCTTTCTTGATCTCATTCTCTGATTTCTTGGATGGGATTACATTGGCATGGTCTCCTTCAGGTGATGTTTCGTGTCTGTCATTGGGTTCGGGTGAGGAATTCCTGATATTTTCCCCAGACATATTTTGTGATTCTTTCGTTTTATAGATACCATCACCTTTCTCAGTATTGTCTTGTAAAGTCAAATTCTTAGCATCGACTTCAGATTGCCTTTTCGGGTCAGTTTCTTCCACAGCTACCACCTGGGCATTATCATGGATACTTGAGTTGGTCGTCATATTGGTTGGAGGCCTTCCAGCACCAGTTTCATCTGGTGTTTCTGCTACTGCAACCATCTGCTGTCTACCAGAAGCCACCACAAATGATCCCTCAGATGACATAGTATTCTGACGTGATACGTCTGTTCCAATGCCACTCTCATTGTCATCTTTATTACCATCATGTTTCTCGCTATTAGTCACAGGTGCTGTTGGTTTTTCAGACGTATTTGGTTTTTCATCATTGCCTTCATCAACACCAACTGACTCATAAGTTTTATCAACAGTCACGGTTAAGATTTGCTCATCTTTACCACCAGATATCGCCTCTGCAGTTTGCTCTTTGCTAGATGCCTCATCTGTTACCTTGACCAAACCATCATTCTTCGGTTCTTCTGGCATTGACGTCTGAACACCAGGAGCTGATGCCACTTGGGCTGATTTGCCAGATACACATCCCATGATGCTAACTCACTACTCTTGCACTTCACATTTTGCTTGACCTGAAAGTAAAAAATACAGAAAATGTGAAGTTAAAAGTAGATATTTCCATATAAAGGTTACTGTAACAGTGGGTGATTGCACTTCTAAGACCTTAGACCCAAACAAAAATAAAACCCTCTCTCAAATTTCCACGATATTGTTTTCTAAATTGTAGTTGATGTGTAGAGTCGAACTACTATATCCCTTGAACACCCCTACCCCAAAGATTTGAACTTGACGTCATTTATACTAGTACTACACTCTTAAAAAGAAAGGATCAAATTGATCC